>OY282640.1:35989846-36039846 GCA_958299015.1 Tetanocera ferruginea | reverse complement strand
TTTTTTTTGGTCTTTTTTGCATAACTTAAGCATTACATGTCAGATCTTAAAAAATTATATGTCGTTGAAAAGGGTTTTACGAGCACTATAATTTTTCTTATGACAGTTTTATTTTTGAGGTCATATTCAGCTAGAAAGCCCCATTAGCCCAATTTATCCCCTTAAATTTCTTTTTTTTCCCCCCTATAATTAAACTCCTTCAAATTTGTTTAATTTGTGTTCAAAAAATTATTTATTAAGTTAAAAAACAAAGAAGTTATAATTGTTCAAATATTTGATATAATCCTTTTTTATAAAAAAGTTACTTTTAGTTTAGTCAACGAACAAGCACATAATATAAACAAAATTGTAAAAGAAACTTAATAAATTATTTTTTGAACACAAATTAAACAAATCTGAAAGAGTTAAGTCTTATAAGAAAAAAAGAAAAAAAAAATTAAGGGGGATAAATCGTACTAATGGGGCTTACGAGTTGAATTTGACCTCAAAAGTAAAAATGTTCTAATAAGAGCATTGTAGTGCTTGTAAAGCCCTTTTCAACGACATATAATTTTTTAAGATCTGACGTCTAATGCTTAAGTTATGCAAAAAAGACCATTTTGGCTGTTTTTTCCGGTGGTCCAACAAAAAAAATTTTTTTTGTTTTCGGAATCCTCTCGAGACCAACTTTAAAATAGGGGGTGGTTTTTCAAACTTTTTTTTCGACCCACTCTAGTGTGCAAACATTTAATAACATACACAACACAATTGATGATAAGAAGCTCGGTCAAAGTCTTTTCAACGGCTGAAATGGCCAATTTGTTTTTGTTTTTATTTAATTTTGGTACCGGAATTGGGGTCAGATTTTCGATACACTCTAATACATAACCACATTAGATGTGGCGACATTGTTTGTGGCGAAATATTTAAGACTATAAATCATCGCTGACATTGACTATTTGAGTTCGGATGTCACTTTCAAGCAGCAAAAATAAGCAATGCTACCTCTAGACTTGAATAAATTTTTTACAAAAAATGGTTTTTATGAAATATTGAGATTTTTCAAATACAAAAATTTAATAAAAAAGCAGACAACAAGATTGAATTTCGTTGAAGGTCAGTTTTTAATCTTAATGTATTGTGTTGTTTGTGAAAGTGGAGAGTATCAAATTAAGCAGAAATACATAAAACAAGAACAAATACAAATAACGTTGACATATTTTACGGAATCTCCCGAAATCTCAAAAAAAATCTCCCCAAAATTTTTATTTTTTTCTGCACTTTTAGCTTATAAGCTGAGTTTTAAATTGCTTTAAACTTACTCCAAGAATAAACCAGTGTCAAAAAAAAAAACACATAAAAACATAATGCAATAATAAAATTTGTAAAATAATTTTAAATGCTATAACAGTAATTAACGTTGGTTCTTCCTGGCTTTATGAAATAATGTCACATTTTAATTCTGCAACATACATGCAAACTAATGTTCACAGACACACACACACATTTTAAATATTTGTCTTATTTTTTTTTATTGTAATTCCAGCATCCGTTTAATTTTGCTATTTTTGGCTTTACTCCTGCATTTGTTTGGCATTTTTGCAGTGCTTTTGCATTCGTTCTTTGTATGTTTGTGTTATATTTTATTTTTATTTGATTTTATTTTGGTTTTTTTTTCACTCTTATTAAATTTATTTCATGAATATTCAAATTCTGTGTGCATTTTCAAATTTCCCTCTCTATGTGGCTTAATCTGCAAGGATTTTCACTTCCTTGTCATACATAATGAGTTGTTGCCAGGCGGAGGTAAAGGCAGTGGCAGCGAACTAGCACTAGTCGCATGTTAACATACAGACATGAGTGTGTTGTTAATGTTGTTGTTGGTGTTGTTGTGTTTGTTGTTACTGCTAACTCTTGAGCTTATATATCCGCATGCAGATGCTCGATGCACATCTTTGGCCAAATCTAACTAAATGCCAGAAGATTTAAACGCGTCCGCATGCAACACTTATTCATTCATGCAAGTCTAAACTGAATCGCTTATGCATGCGCTGGTGTTAGTTTCTTCTGCACTTCCGTTTCCGCTTGTTTTTAGCAAGAAATGCAAATTGAGCTTGCATTAATTTTATTTGTCGAAGTTGTTTGCTTTTGGGTCCGCTCTTATGGTGGCTTATTTTGTTCGCTCGGGTTAAATGGTATTGTAGATCAGTATTCTATGTATCGTTATGGTTGCTATCACAAAAGTTGTTTTATGTTGTGCTTATTACTACTTAATGCTAAGTTTATTCCTCGATAATTGTTATAGTTTATATTTTCTTTATTCGGATTGATAAAAATGATTTCAGTTACACTGTTAAGCTGCAACATTGAAAATTCAGAAAGCCAGCAACATAAAAATCGAATTTGAAAAGTTTTTCTACTATTATTTTTTCTTATTTTCACCAAAAATTTTACAAATTTTTAATATCAATGGCAAGATTTTACCATATTAGAATTATTGCTAAAATTTTTTGATGATTTCTTAAAAGTAGTAGTTGTTGCCTCAAACACTTTTGCCATGATCCAGCTGAACGTTTATAAAATTAAAGATCTCAAAAAAAAAAAAAAAAAAAAGAAATGTTGTTGAACAAAAACGAAAAAAATGAATACATCTTAGCTTAAGAAAAAAAAAAATGTAGAGTTGACATTCATGCAGGATATAAAAGTGTGTATCTGAAAATAAAGAGTTCTTTACTCGGTCAATAATCCAAGATAAGATTGATGACTTAAAATTCTCATTTCATGTCTACTACTGATTAGTTAAATTCTGCTTTAATATAAATTCGAAAAATTTACTTTTAAATGAAACATTCAAGTAGAGGAAAATATTAAAGAAAACAAATAAAAATTTCTACAATGTAATAAGGTCTGTCGCCAATCATTCGAGCTGAAATGCAAAAAACTTTTGCCGCGACTGGGGATTGAACTTGTGCTCCGAGCATGCTTAACCACGCACTTAACCTGTATGCCACTACTGTCAGCAACATAACACAAATAAAACAAAACAAAATATTAAATAAAAGCAACAAAAAAGCATTGTTTCTGCGAAATTTGTATAAAATTTGGTAGATAAAGATAGACAATAATTGTTCAAATGAAATGATTTAGTTTAAACATGGACATTTAAACAAGTGAGACGACGTCGATAGAGATTTGTGTTGTTTGGGTATGTTATTGTTTTTGCATAAGCGTCGCAGAACATTTATGAATAAAAAAAGACATTTTTTTCTTAAACGCCATAACTGACGCCTTCATATAAACATGAAAAAAAAGATAAAAATAGCAAAAACATAAGCAATCAAGTTAATCTCGCACTGATCTGATCTGATCTGCTTCTCGTTTTCAATCTGCACGGCTTATTTTTTGGGCAGGTTGTTGTTTGTGCTTGACTGCCTGTTTGTCTGAATCGGCGATTACAATGCACGTGGCCTTAGACTAGAATACCGCCATGAATAATTAAATTTTTAGTACAGGTAGCCTGTGGCGTATTAGTGACATTAATTCATATCAAATGCCTCAAAATAAATTTTGTCAAAATGTCTGTTAGATAAATTCTTGCCAAATTTTAGCTTACTGTCCTGCGCACTGCCCAAGTATAGTTGCCAATTTAATCTAGAATTATTCAAAAAGGAAAAAGTTTATAAAATGCACTTTGATTTGAATTAAAGTTACTCATACGCAACGGTGTACCAGCATTTGAACGGGTTACAAATTGGCCGTTATTGAAAGTTGCCAAAATTTTATAATTTTGTATTTTAGTAAATATTCTAAAAATTCTAAGAAAAAATATTTCATGGAAAAACTTTTACGGGTTCAAAAGTTACAGCCGGATTAGTGAGAGCGCTTTTTTATTTTTCTTTGCATTTTTCTTTGTTTACAAACTTTGAACGCGTTTATCTCGAAACCATGTTTTTCGTACTGGTTGCGGCGCTAGCGGGTTTATTTTTTGATGAAATTTTTTTTGTATTTTTTTAAACTTGATTCGGTATCGTATGACACGAGCTTTTTTTTTAATTTTTTTTTGATTTTTTATGAAAAAACACAAATTTGGTACATCACTAAAAATTAAAAAAAAGTAAGAAAAAGCTCCTGTCACACGATAACTAATTTTGTTAAGATTTAAAAAATTAATTTTTTTTTCAGATTGGAAAATTTTTGCGACTCTCAGCGCTGCAACCACGAGGCCCCGTTTTTTTTCTCTGCCGTCAGTTTAGAGCTCTATCGAATCATGTTGGAGTTAAAAATATATTTTTTTTAAATAGTTTTTCTTGTAATTTGTTCAATTCTCTACAATAAAATGTTGGAAAAAATGTTTGTTTTTGACTGAATTTTAAAAAAAGGTCTGTTTTCTCTGCCGCGAATGTTATGACCCTTCTTAAATCAAATTCTTTAAATTAAATTTTGCCGCATATAAATTTGCTGTAACCAGATATTCTTAAGAATTTTTTTCGAAGAAGTTAACGTCAAATACGAAAACCAATGAATACGGGACGAAATGAAATGAATACGCTCTAAAACTAAATTTCATGTAACCAAAGTTTACAGAATCACAATTAGAGTTTTTTGAAATGTGTGTGTCTCAAGTGCGTTTTTCAAAAATTGACTTTGTCTCACCCATGACTGTTCAATCCGCGGTCCACGCGCACCATATGGCGCAAGGCAAGTATCAATGCGATCCAAAACTATTTACAGTGACTGAGGGGCTTGTCCGTTTTCCAAAAATGACAAACGAAAGCCTCTAACCAAACAAAATGGTAACCCAAAACACCAAGTACTCTTGCAATGTGGCCAAGGAAAACAAAAAGCTTGGAATTTGTTTTAGATGAGAATTGAAATGTTTATTGTTTTTTTCTTTCAATTTCAACTTAAATTTGAATTTTTTCGATTTAAGTATAATAGACACGATATGAACTATTGGCGCTTTTATATTTTTTTAACGTATATAACATTTCTTTAAAAATTTTTTGTATATCAAATATCAGAAAAGTAAAATAAAGTCCTTGAACTAATTTTTTACTGAGTTTTAAGGTACTATTACAGTGTGTAAAAATTAATAATAATTTTTTGTTTTTTTTTTAGAATCTGGTTTCTTAAGGTCTTAAGAATGCGTATACGAAATTTTAGAAAAAAATATCAAATAACAAAAAAGATATAACATACATTACATTCGTATGTCGCTCATTTTTTCATATATTATCGTTCATAGCAGAAAATCTAATCGCGTTTTTCTCGAAACAAGTTTTTTCAAATTGGTTTCTAAGATATCTCGAGTTCTGCTTGATCGATTTCGATGAATCTTCATTTATTGCGATCTTCATAAACTCGGTTAAGCACTCTACCTATAAAAAGCAGAGAAACTTTTTTATTTTGTTTTTTACGGCTAAGAATTTCTGCCAAAAAGAGGGGTTTTTTGTAAATTTGTTTTTCAATTCATGCCATTTTTTTTGTTTTGTATTTTTTTTTATTTGCGTAGGTAGAGTGCTCAACTACAACCCTTAACTGAAGAATGCACTTTGATTTTTTACTTTCCGACGCCTTGAAAATGCTGGAGACGAGAAACCAACTTACAACCTTTTTTTAAACACGCCAACTTCAACGACCTCTAGAAAAGAAACCACAAATACAAAAACAAAAAAACATTTTTTTTTAATATCTTCAACTTTAGCTGTACATAATGTAAATATATTTTAATTAAATAATTTCACAATACTATGTAAAAAAAATTAATTAAAAACGTGTCGTTTTTAATAGCTTCACACTGTAATAGTACCTTAACTAACTGTAGTGCATGCTTCCCAAGTTTAGTTTGCCTTAAGAATAATTTTGGAATGAAAAAGTTTTGATAAAAATATATTCGAGGCATTTGATGAATTAATGTCACTCATACGCCACAGTGTACCTGTAGTTTTAATCAAATTCTTTAAATAGCATCATTTTAGAATGAAAAAGTTTTGACAAAATTTTATTCGAAGAATTTGATTGGAATTAATGTCACTCATACGCCACATTGTACCTGTTTTTAATATGAAATTCTTTAAACGTAATTTGGCACAATATAAATAATACCGTTGCCATATTTTGTTCTAATAACGCTTTTGAATTTTACCTTAATTAATTCTATAACAATATTTCAACTCTGTATATCTGTATTTATTACCTGTGACTTTAAGCATCTGAAGCAAATGTAGGCTATAAATTGTCAGTTTTCATATCTTATTTTCAGGCTTCTTTTATTATTATTTTCGATTCATTATCTTTTTTTCGGCTCTTATGTTTTTTACACAGTCTTTTAAGGACAAATCTTAAATAACTTGCAGAGTCGAATGCAGCTAGTATGAACAGAGTCCTACTTATACTCGTCACAGAGATAAATTTAACTGCCCAAATATTTCGGCAAAATAATAACACAAAATCGAACTTAACACACTCGCAGGTGCTGTTGATAACTCGTGCCAACTAGTGATTGATATGGCCATCTGAAGTAGATTTTAAACTGTGTTTTGTCTATGGAGATCAAATATTTTAACTCCACACAGGAAACCAGACATAAACGAAAATCGAACTTAAAACTAAAACACTAATCCAAAAACTATGGCAACTTGAATGAAATGCTTAGAATGTTAATGAAATAAAATTGTTTGCAATTTACCAGAAAAAAAAAAAATAAAATATTTCTTCTCTATCAATGCAAGTAGGTGGCAGTCAGCTCTATGTACGATAACAATAAACAGAAGCTTCTGCACGAGGCACAAGGTAGATAAATGCCGAAACGAAAGTCAGAGAGAATTTTGTGCCAGCTACAAAAATAAATACAACAATAAGATTATAATTAACTTTCGTTAGGTTAAGTGATGCTTTACACCGAGATGCTTGTGTAGCAAATTGTCGCCCATGGCGTTGTATGGTCCTCCATTAATGGACCAAAGCAAAAGCCAGTCAACAAAAGAACATACAACGCATCAAGGTTGTTATGCCAGGCAGGCAGCAGACAGGTAGTAGAAGGAGAAACAGGAGGCGGTATGAAGGGCATGCATTTGGGAAATAGAAGCAGGTTGATGATGTTCAAGGTTGATGTGGTTATTGTGGGTTGGTGGTAAGATTGTTGGTTGCAGCTTGGTGTTGCTTGGCGGTTCTTGTTTGTTGTCAACTTGTGCTGCTACGAAAATGTTGAGATGTGCTGCTGTTGCTGCTGCTATTAATGATGACAACAAAAACGACGATGTAGCTGACAATGAACCAAAACCATGACAATAAACATGGCAGCTAAACAACACTAGCATCAGCTAGCATCATGGCTGAGCGGAAGCGGCTTCAACATCAAAAAAGCCTCACACTAAAGTTCTTCATAGAAAATATGTACACAGCAGAGCCTTTTAAGTCTTAGCTGCAAGATTGTTATGACTAGCTGGTAGGTAGTTGGTTGTTGGTTTGTGCGCGCCCATAACATCAGCTGTTGTTGTTATTGTTAGAAAACTTGTCTACAACAACAATAACGACAACAACTCATGCCAACTAGTGGTTGTCAGTCTCCCTGGAGTAGACGCTTGCTCGACCTCGTTTAATATTTTCATGTTATTGTTGAAAAATTTGTGAAAATTATTAAAAAAAATAAATAAAATATTTACCTGCATAGCTATTAGCATAAATATAAGTATATATTTAATGAACTCTGTTTTTAGTATTCAAAACATTTTGATAACATTTTGCAGCTTGTGTTGTTTTAGTGCTGTTGTAGTTGTTGTAGTTTTTGTTGGTGTTGCTGTTGTTTCATTTTTCTTATTACTTACTTAATACCTGTAGCAGTTTTGTTTTCTTAGCCACAGCTTAAACTTAACTTTGGTCGCCTTGGACTGAATTTGAAGTGTCGAATGGTTATTTTGTTGACTGGATTATTTCACACCATTCAAGGTTTTTGCAGGCAACATCAACTTTTGGCGTTTGGCTGTTGATTTTGAATTGTTTTAGTGCTTGTTTTATTTTTAAAAAGTTCTTTTATATTTTGCTGATCTTTTAGGTTCTCTTGGGTAGCATTTAGTTGTTGGTGTTTATTTTAACGTTATTTTATTTTGTTTTTAAATACATGGATTTCAAAGAAATACATGGATTATAAATAATTATATTGATTTGTTGTTATGTCTACATTAAGAAGAACCTTTTTTTAAAAAGTCATAACTCAGTCAAAAACAAACATTTTTCCAAAATTTTGCAAAATTTTAAAATTAAAAAAAATATATTTCACTAAAACATGGTTTTATAGAGCTCCAAACTGGTGGCAGAGAAAAAGACGGGGCCTCGTGGTTGCAGCGCTGGGAGTCGCAAAAATCTGGTAAAAACAAAAAAATATGTGTGTGGCCGCCACGCACGGTGTAAGTGAAACTTTAACCCAAAAATGTAGAGAGTTTTTAGTTTAGTCTTACTTAACAAAGTCTCATTTCATATAAAGCCATGAGAAGATGAAGTTTATTTTAAAAGAGCAAAAGTGCTGATATTCAGGGTAATGCGTCATCAAAGAAAGCAAATTGTAGGGTAAGACTTCCCATTTCAGCGTTTCGACATGTGGCTGAGCGTTGTCATGTTGGAAAATTACCTTGTTGTACCTTTGATCGCACTCTGGACGGTTTTGCTTCAATGCTCGGTTCAAACGCATCAATTGAGTTCCGTAGAATTGCTCTGTGATAGTTTCACCTAGTTGTAGCAGCCTATAGCACATCACGGCCCCACCAAATACAGAGACCAAACATAGAGAAGGACCTTGTCACTGTGAATATTGGACTTTGACGTCGATTTTTGTGTATGGCCGGGCAGCCCCATCATCATCATCATTATAAATTGAGTTCTTCTTGTACAAAAATGAACTTAAAAATAGAATCCATTAAAGTTTTGATGACCACCTGCGAATGACCTCAGAAAATCCCATTGCATTCGATTGGCCATAGAATCATCCATTTTGGTCAAATTCATCCATGGCATCCATGAAAGTGTGACCTCAGATAATCACATTGCATCCGATTGGCCATAGAATGAACCCTTTTTGTCCAAATGATCCATGGAATCCATAAAATTGCCAATGACCCGTCTGTGACCTCAGATAATCCCATTGCATCCGATTGGCCATAGAATCATCCGATTGGCCATTGAATCATACAGTTTGAAAATTCCAGCGTTACATGTCATGGTTGGCAACGTGTCGAGTTGAAAATTCCACCTTCAAAAAGTACGGTCTAAAATTTTGTTGATTATTTCATCTGTTAGTTCGGACTCAAACCATTGTTTGATAATTTTGTTCCTTCCGAACACCTTATGAATTCTAAATTATAAGGTTTTGCGAACACCTTGTTTCACTAAATTTACCTAATTTAGCTAATTGGCCTAAATTCACCACAATTCGCTGCAGTTTCATTCGTTTCATCGGTTTTACTACCAGTTTCGTTCGCCGTATGTTGTATACGTGGCTAAAGAAGTTTCACTTCAAAAATGACTTTTTTAAATTGTAACAAAATAGGTTATCGTATGACAGGAGCTTTTTTAAAATTTTTTTCAATTTTTGGTAATGTTCCAAATTTGAAAGTGTGTTTTTTCAAAAAAAATATTGACTTAAAAAATTCATAAAAAATCGGAAAAATATTTAAAAAAAGCTTGTGTCATACGATGTCGTACGATGTTCCAAATTTGAAAGTGTGTTTTTTTCGAAAAAAATATTGACAAATCGGAAAAATATTTAAAAAAAGCTCGTGTCATACGATAGCGAATCAAGTTTAAAATAAATACAAAAACAAAAAAAAAAATTCGTCAAAAAATTAACCCGCTAGCGCTGCAACCAGTACGAAAAACATGGTTTCACGATTAACGCGTTCAAAGTTTGTGAACAAAGAAAAATACAAGGGAAAATGAAAATCCGGCTGTAATTTTTGAACCCGTAGGAAGTTTTCCATGAAATTTTTTTTCATCTTAAGAATATTTACTTAAATAAAAAATTATAACAAAAGTCGATTTAAAAAAACGGCCTCCATTAGGGCAAATAATTTACCATTCAATAATTTTCAAAGTTATGTTATTGCAATTTGGTAATTGCATACTTTTGTGTTAACTAACATTCTTGGTTTAGATGTGCTTTATTAAACAAATTCATTTTCTATAAGAACATGCAAGTTGCTTAAAATTTCCAAGAAATTGACTCCAAAGGTATTTCGGTACCTGAATTACACAAAAAATTTTTTGGCATTATTTTATTTTTTGCTGAAAAAAAGCAAACAATCACAAATGAAAGTGCTGACTTTGAAAGTGAATAACTCGGTCATGTCACAAAGGATTCCATTCAGTTTATTTTTGTTGAAAATTTTAATTAATTTTTCGTCTAATAATTTTTCCATCTTCTTCATTTTGGTTTTCCTTCTAATTTTTATAGTTTTCCGAAATAAGCCTTAATGAGTTTCATTATATCGCAAAAAACTTTGATAAAAAAAAATAATTGTTGTTCAAAAAATATTTAAAACCAAAAATTACCTTTTTAATGCTCTTTTATATGGTGTGGTTAAATGTTAGGTTTGCTCCAATTTTCTATTGTTAAAATTTAAAAACGGTTCATACGATCGAAAAATCAAAATCACAAAAATTTAATATTTTTTGTTTGTTTATTTTTTAATTTTGCATTTTTTTAATTTTGTAGACATAAAAACTAATTGTGTACTGAAAGAATCACGACAATTTCTCACTTCGCTTCTGAGTTCTAATCCCAAATATTCCTTTAAACACTACCACAACGACAACAGCACCACCTACCGGGTCAAACTTTAAATCTGAACAATCTACAGACTCAAAAACAAAAAAAACAAATTGGCCATTTCAGCCCTTGAAAGGACTTTGACCGAGCTTCTTATGATCAATTGTGTTGTGTGTGTTATTAAATGTTTGTACACAATTGACCGAGAACTGGACCTACATGTTTTATGCCGACTCCGAACGGCTCATGTTCTCAAGAAGCTTTACATGGCATTATTTACTCTCTGAGGTTTGCCATTGTCTGCAGAGAGGTGGTGACCGATCAGAAAAATTTTGTATTGAAAAAAACTTTTCGCCGCGGCTAGGGGTCGAACCCGGGCTCCGAGCATACTAAGCCACACACTTAACCTGCATGCCACGGTCACCACTACAATCTACAGACTCAGCACCCATAAAATGAGTGCATAAAAATTGCATGCACTCATAAAATGTCATCCAAATCGGTCTAGGCGTTTAGGAAGAAGAAGAATTTTTTATACAAAGATATATGGAGAATTAAAAAAAAAAAATATATATATATAATTTTTATTAAAAAATGTTGATTTTATTCGAAAAATTTAATAAAACGCATTTTTAATAAATAAGTTTTTTTTCATCGGTTAGCCAGTGTGCGTTGCGGTGTTTTTGTCTATGTTGAAATATGAATCAAAAAAATAGAAATACAATTATTTTTGTCAAATATAATTTGAGGGTTTTTGGAAAAAAACCGACATTTGTACCTTTGTGTTTTATTTTAATTAAGGACTCTAGGAAAGGCTACAGTTGAAATGCATAGCAAGCACTTTAATAACACGAAGAACAAAAACTTAAACAATAACAACAAAAAGAACAACAACAACAACAATAAATGCAATTACATTGCCCTCATCATAAGGCTCATTTGACAGGCGCTTGCAATGTTGCCATCCATTGCAATTTCACTTGCATAATTAGTTCTTTTAAAAATGGCTGCCATTAATTTTCTGCATTCAAGCGAAAGCAACAGTATTAAGCTTAACCATGTTCAGGTCACCAACATCAACATCAACATCCACCTCAACCAAATCCAACACCCGGCCATCAGCAGCTACCAACCAACAACCAGCAGCTGTTATGTTCATTGATGTTCATTTGTATATTAAGTTCTTATTGTTGTTGCTGTTGTTATTGTCACTGTTATTGCTTTTGTTGTATTTGTTATTTTTGTTATTATTATTGTAACTCTTTCACAGTATCTTGTCATGTTTTTTTGTTGACTTTTTATGCTTGTTGGCAACAAGTTGAACGCATTTTGACAGCAACTCTTTTGTTATAGCAGTTGATGTTGTAATTGTATTTTGCGTTGTTATTGCTGTTGTTGTTGTCGTTGTTATTTTTGTCATTTCAGCTGTTTGTTGCTGTCATCACTTGCGTGTTATATTCATTCAAGAATGCACATTTAATGCGATATTTGCTACGCAGTTGCTTACATTCGCTGTACTCGCTATTATGAAGTGCTCTACTAGTTCTCTCCGAGTTGCTACAAATCAATAGCTCATATGCCAGTTAAAATACACAAAAAACAATGTTAAAAAATATCAATTCCTTGAGATCATTTTGTAGTTATTTGAGAGTCGAATCATACCATACGATATATCAATAGAAAGAAGAGCTTAATACTTTTCAATAAGCTTTTTCAATGCATGTGAATACCATGAAAGTAACATTTTTTATAGGTGTTTAAAATAAACATATTTTCGAAAATGACGAAATATTGATTTTTTGTGGTCTCAAATGAGTTTGTAAAGAGAACAACTTTTAAAATTTGTACTATTACAATCTTCACTTTTTTGCTTATCTTGGGTAAGCATTCTGAAGAAAAAAAATGTTGTAAGCAAAAAATTTGATTTTTGGCCTATAAAGTAGTTCAGGAGAACCAAAACCGCTCCATGGGGATTTCTTCGATCCAAAAAAAAAATGATGCAGAAATAGTTTTAAAGAGTCCCTTTAACTTTTGAGTCGGTGTCCGGTGATATCTAATTTCGATCCGGCTAACTGTACACATACACTTTTTACAGGAGGATATCCCAAGATACGTACTTGGTTTGGTAATCATCAAGTCTGGTAATAATCTAGTACGACGTCATATAATGTATGATTTTCGATTTAATTAACAAATATGAGACTGTTGAATTTCAGTGGTACAAAATCTTAGTTTTTTTAAAGCTTCCATGCCATTTTAAAGCTAAATTGAAAGATCTGCAAAATGTGGTGACAAAGCATTGCATGTGTCTTTATACTATAAAAACTCAAGAGAAGGTTTAGTACGAGCGAAACTTGTATCCAGAAAACTTATATATCGATTTGAGAGTGAACAAAATTTTGTGGCCAAAAAAATAAAAATTTTGATTTTTTATTTATCTATACACTGAGAAAAAAAACGAACTTTAAAATTTAACAAAAAATGTTAATATAGAAATTTAACGACTTAGCATTTCTTCAAAACAAAATTTAAAACAAGTGTGTTTAATTTTCAACTACCAATGAACTCCTTTCTTTTTTTAATTTTCTCATATTATTTCTTTGAAAAAATAAACAAAAATTTGAGTACAATGGCAATTTTTGAATTTTTTGAACTGGTTTGAAAATATCGAATATATGTACACTGAGAAAAAAAACATACTTTAAAATTAAACAAAAAATTTTAAATTAGAAATTAAACGCCTTTGCGTTTCTACAAAACAAAATTTAAAACAAGTGTGTTTAATTTTCAACTGCCTGTAAACTCCTTTCTTAATTTTTATTTTCTCTTATTGTTTCTTTGAAAAAACAAACAAAAATTTTAATACAATGTCAATTTTTGAATTTTTTGAATAAGTTTGAAAAATATCCAACATATCATAAAATAAAAAGTAAAATTATACATACAAATATTTTAAATGCAAACTCCATCGAATGTAGTTAAAATTTGGTATTCGGAGGGGCCCGGGATAGCTGGTTGTGAATCTGATGCTAAAAACTGGGAAAAGCTAAAAAAAATGGCATCAAAAAAATATGCATTAAAATATTTGTTTTAAATTTTAAAAATTTTGTTTTAAATTTGCTTTTCATAACAAAAACATTGTTTTAAAAACAAAAACGTTTGTTTTGATTTTTACTTTTAATACAGTTGTGTTTAATTTTAATGAATTTGTTTCAAGCTCTATTTCAAAAACAGATTCATTAGATATGAACAAAATTTCTTTTAATTTTAACACATTTTTCCCTCAGTGTACGATAAAATAAAAACTTATTTATAAATTAATAAAATATATCAAATGCAAATTTCATCGAATTGAGTTAACATTCGGAGGTCCCAAGGGTAGCTGTCTGTGAATCTGATGCTAAAAACTCGGGAAATCTAAGAAAATCGCATCGGAAAAATTATGCTTTAAAAAAATTGTTTTAAATTTTAAAATTTTTTTTTTAATTTAGTTTTTCATAACAAAAACATTGTTCAAAAAGAAAAATTTTTGCTTTGAACTAAAATTTAAATACAGTTGTGTTTAATTTTAATGAATTTGTTTCAAGCTCTATTTCAAAAACAAATTCGTTAGATATGAACACAATTTCATTTAATTTTAACACATTTTTCCCTCAGTGTATAATTAATAGGCTAAGGTTTTTTTTGTGACTTCAACTCCTCCCAGACCAATGGACCGATTTTATCGATTCAGATGTCATTAAATTAGGTTTAGGCTGTATATGTGCAAGCCACTTTTAAAAATTGTGATTTCACTTCAGGGGGTTCCCAACCTTTTAAAACAGAAATAAAATTTTTGTAAAAAAATTCGTTATTTTATCGATTTGAAATTTAGTTTGAGAAGAGCTTGTGAATTGATCGAATTTGAATTTTTTTCAAAACTAAAAATTTTTAACCAAAATTATCTTTTATGCATTCCTCAAATGTCAATTGTCCGAAATATGCAGTTCCAAAATCAAAAAATTCCACTTTCCGAGCAAACAAGTCAGTCAAATTTTAACAGTTTTCAAATTTTTTTTGTTTTTCTAAATTTTTGTTTAATTTTCTTTGAAATGTGTTGGCAATTACGGTAATTATCATGCCATATGTATTTTTAATGAATTTTCTTAATATTTTCTTTAGTTGTTTAACGTGTATTTTTATCAAACGCCAAGACAGAGAAAAAACTCTCTGAAATTTAAAGTTCTGTATTTGGAAGCGAATATCTCTGCCACTTTTTAAAAAATTTCATTTATTTCTTTTTTGTATTTAATTGCATTTAATTGACTTTAAAATTATAACAAAGTTTTTACCGTTACTTTATTATTTATATTTTAATTATTGCCTTTAAAAAGAGTCCAATAAAATGAATGTTTTCTCAAAATATGTATTAAAAATTGTTTTTGTTGTAAAAATAAAAAAATTTCAAATTTGCATTTTTGATTTTCTTTCATTATATATAGTTTATTTAAGACGAATTTGTTTTTGTTTGACAGAAAAATTAATAAATACTATGTGTCATCGAAAAAACAAGGCTACCCCCTATGGTTTTTTGCTCGAAATTTTTTTTTTTTAAATTTTGTTCTTATAATTTTTAAATCTTCAACAAGCTTCAAAAACAATATATTTGAAAAAAATTTCATTATAGCTACAACCAATTAAAAGTTATAGCCACAAATCTGTTTTAATCATCCTGCTTATCTATATAATTAATAGGCTAAGGTGTTTTTTGTGACTTCAACTCCTCCCAGACCAATGGACCGATTCTATCGATTTAGATGTCATTAAATCAGATTTAGGCTGTATATGTGCAAACCACTTTTAAAAATTGTGATTTCACTTCAGGGGGTTCCCAACCTTTTAAAACAGGAATAAAATTTTTGTACAAAAATTTGTTATTTTATCGATTTGAAATTTAGTTTGAGAAGAGCTTATGAATTGACCGAATTTGAATTTTTTTCAAAACTAAAAATTTTTAACCAAAATTATCTTTTATGCATTCCTCAAATATCAATTGTCCGAAAAATGCAGTTCCAAAATAAAAAATTCCACTTTCCTAGCAAACAAGCCAGGCAAATTTTTTTTGGGTTTTTTGGTGTTTTTTCATCTAAATGTGTCATAAATCGATGTTGTACGTGTTCTGTAAGTACCTTTTATTAGTTTCTGAAATATATCTTAGTATTATTTCTTAAATCTATTTTTTAATGCGTTTTTTTTTTAACATTAGTTATTTTTTATAGCTGCGATGTTTTCGAATAGTAATAATGTTTTTCTTAGTTGTTATATTAGTGTAAGTCCGTCTTCGTATTGTGACAGTTACATTAAAAAATTTTGTGTCAGATCAAACGTTTCAAGTCAAACCATGCAGATAATGATCTTTTATATCATTATTGAGACTCAATATATCGTTATTCGTTATAACTTATTGAATAGAATATCATATATTAAACGTCTATAATGTTTCTAACAATTAATTTTTATTGAATTGCTCGAATTCGGGCAACAGGTTTACTAGTATTATATAAATATTCAAAATTATTCAATAAATATTGCCAAATTTTTGTACTGTCCACTTATAATTTGAAATATTGCCTCAATTTCTATGAATAACCTTCAGTTATTTTTTCGAAAACTCAAAACTTTGAATTTAATGCGCGGGCTAAAGGTATGACTTAATACAAACATTTTTAGCTAATTACTATTTGAATATGATTAATTTAATTTTCGTTCTTGCCATACATTAACTATGAAAAATATTTATAACACTTATATATATATTTTAATTACATAAAATTATAGCATTACGAATATCTTTTTTTGTCAATGAATAAATTACTTGAACAAAAACAAGAACAAAAACTAGAAATGTATGCAATTTTTTCTTAATACTATTTTGCTCTAGTGTATGGGTTCACACCAAAATACGTATGAAATGGAGTATAGAGCAAAGTGGATTTTTTTTTTAATTTTATAGTGAGATCAAGGAATAGGGAATATATTTTTGGTATAACCATTTTTACACAAACATTTGGTGAAAAACTCGGAAAATCCTATCGAGCAGTTTTAGAAAAAAATGGCTTCAAACTTTAACTTGAATTTACTATTATCTGTTTTTTGCACATAGAGCACATGAATCCCCGGACAAAGATATTAATATTTATTTGTTTAAAATCATTTTGTAACTACCATTTTCAAAAACTCAGTATTTTTCTAAAACCTTCGATTAAAAGCTCAAAAAATTTCAAAAGAACAAAAATTATATTTTTTTTTTTTGGTTTTTTGGATGAACAAGTTACGTAAAATCGTGTCCACCGCTTTACTAAATTACGAATTATGGGTATATTAATTCATATTTTGTATCAAAAAACTTTTCTTGATAACCAAAATATAGTTATAAAACAAAAACAAAAATTTCCTAAAATAAACAACTGACTTACAATAAAACTTTTAATGTAGGTTTTTTTTTTTTTCGTTGAAAAAACTTTAATGGGCCCTAAAGTTACTTTAAGATATCTTAAAAAACCCAAACAAACTCTGCCGCCCACACAGTAACATTTCGATTTTAGGCTGATATTTTCATTATCTCAGAACTATAACAGCTGGTCTCAGATATGGTTTGATACATTAATGCAATCAATTTCGCGTAAGCTACCTCAAGATACATTCGTTGAAGTGTTTTACAAGAAAAAAAATTTAAATCAGTGATGATCTAAGCATGTTTGCGCAACAAAACACTTCTTCTTTTTATCATGAACGGTGGTGCAACTACACCACCAAAGATCATCTTTCGTAAGACTATAAATTGATTTGGAACCTCTAGGCCTCGAGATATTCGCAATTGATATTTTACCTCATTCAAATCCTTCTTCGAGCTATATTTTTATTATATACTATTGTAAAAGCCCGTCCTACGACGGGAAGGAACCATTTAGTGTACAAAATGCGACAACAAATTTATTGGATTTCTATACAAAGGTTTTTATTTGAAAACATGTTTATTTAATTATTTTGATTAAACTTCTTTATATACAACATTTCTAGTAAAAAATTTCTTAGAATTTTTAACCAATTAACCTTGTTCCTTGCTATTTATAATGCTTAGTTTTTCATCATCAGCCCGCTAAAACTACCCATGACTAAATACCAGTTCTTTTTGAAAAACTCCTAATTTTTGCAATATTTAAGCTCGCAATTTATTTATGATCATTCAAAAGGTCAGTTCAACTGGAAATTGTCGCCTCCGGAGAGTGAAAGGCAAATCTGTGTTTGTCGGGGCCAAATCAATTGTAGGTATGAAAACTATTTCATGTTCGCCAGTGCACCTGTCAATAGCTGTGCGATGATTAATAAAGTGTTTAGGTTTTTCAAAACTTACCACCTTCCATAACAGATATCTCTTTTGGTATTGAAATTTCAAAGAATTATTATAATAAGGTTTAACTTATGCAGTGGCATTCCTGAAGGATAAAATTCATTCAAAAACTCGGCAGGGTCATTTTATTTATCGTCATCATCACTTTCTTCAATTTAATCCGTGCTCAGATCTCTCACTGTGTCACCAACTAAAATATTTAGAACTTGCTCGTTGACTTCGTTCACATTGGAATTTTTGGGCACAGGATAGCAATTTTGGAATAATGGTTGATGTTATTCGGACTTAAAGTATCGCCAAAAATCTATTTAATCCTTTCAATGGATTTGTCCATTATATTGGACACTTCGGAAAATTTTTTTTTTTTATTTTCCAACGTCTTTTCTAAAATCAAATAGGTTGGTACTATGAAATGAAGTTGTGCCAATATGACAAAAATAATTTTTGGTAGATATATAACGTTTAACTTAGTTAGATTTTTGATTTTATGCCCAACAGAAGGCTTAAATTTTTTTATATCGCGTATTAATAAATTTTGCAAAAAATAATTGATTATTGTGATTGGTCTGCAAAGTATAATTTTTTTTTATAATAACAATTGCATAAATAACACATTTGCATTTGTCTCCGGTTGTTTTAGTTGAACTAAAATATTATAATACAACGTTATCGTGGTTTTGTCCATTATATTAGACAGCCTGCCAAAAGCAAAGCAGCTCATGGAAAAATCAGAGGGATGATTTTTAATCTTTTTATTGCTTAAATGATGGGAATATAAACTCAAAAAAATTATCCCCTATTATTCTAGGCAAGCCATTGAAATGGTTAATAAGCGAACCTTTACAAACAAAATGATCGGGAATTTCTATGATATCTTCATCTCCATTTCCTAACTTGAGTAGCTAATCGCTAAAACTTGGATCAGAAAACCGAACATTGTGATTTAATTCTAGCAATTCCAATTGACACCAACGTCACTGAATGTAATAATTGCTGTTCAGCTTATGCAGACCGAAAAGGTTCTGGTTTTGTTAATTAAGAAGCACTGTAATAGCAAGACATGATGTTTGATGTATAGTAGTTGAGGAAAATGACGATAGTCATCAAGTACAAAGATTTCCAATACATAATTTAAGAACAGGTTCTGGTCCAGGCTGAAAAGGTTTTAAAAAGTACACTATGTACAAATATTACAAATAGATAATTTTACAACAGGTTCTGGTCCAGGCTGAACAGGTTTTACGATATAGAGCAAAAGGTTTAGTAAGTACAAACATTTCAAATGGATTATTTTACAACAGGTTCTGGTCCAAGCTGAACAGGTTTTAAAGAGAATAGTACGTACAAAGATTTCAAATGGATAATTTTACAACAGGTTCTGGTCCAGTCTGAACATGTTTTACGATATAGAGCACGGAGCAGGACGCTTGTCTTTTATATATTAATATGTAGAAAAGACATCGAAATGGAATGAAATTTGGTAAATACGTTCATATTAAAAGATTTATGGTGGTCTATCGCCATCCAAGAATAAAATTTGCAGACAAAAACTATGATAAATTAAGATTTAGTTCAGAAAATATAAAAAAATTTCGAAAAATAGTTAACAAATTGATTATAAATCAGTTGTAAAAAGAATATTTAATATAATTTCAAAACATATTTCAATGTGTTTTTCTAATGAAACAAATAGCTTAAACAAGAGTTTAAAAGTGACAAAATATCAATCGGAAATTTCTCGAGAATTTGATTTAATTGGAATATACTGAACATGCCACCATATTCTACGACCAACAATTAAGTTGTGGTGTCTTGGAGTTTTTGTGTTTCTTTTCAAAAGTTTGAAATTTACATGCAGTGTTATCTTCTGTTAGTTCTGAATAATGAACATCCTCTCAAAGAAAAATGCTTTGACTTCTGGTAATAGTGATTCGAAATTTTTTAAAACGTTCCCTCTTGATTACCATCGTACCTTGTTGTAAAGCTGAATATAAGCGTACCCACTCACTTTTCAAATCCTCTTGGATATTTGTATAAGAGCCGCACTTAAAGGGCCAAAGAACCGCATGCGATTCCGGAGTAACACTTTGCCGGCCACTGATATATACGATAATATATGATAATACTTTGCTTATTTAAATAAATCGAATTCTTTATGCATTTAAAGTACAATCAACACAAATGCTTTGGCATAAATTCAGTAAGAAGGTCTTCCGACAGATCCAATCAAGCTACAAACATTTTTTTTGAAGTTTCCATGAGGGCCTAAATACTTTACCTAAGAATGTGCAAAATGATCTCTCGCCATAACTGAAAATTGTTTTTCTTCTGCAATTTCAACCAAAGAGTTTTATTTTTCGCTTTTCCTAAAAAGTCATGTTTTTTGAGTTGTGACTGTTTTGTATTTAGTGTGCGATATATAGATCCCTATAATATAAGAATAAAAGAGTAGTTTTAAAAGCCGACAGCAACATTTAATTTGAACTAAAAAGATACCAATGAATAAATACAAAAAAAAAAAAAAAGGAAAAAGAAATAAATAACGTAGAATAGAATACAAAAAAAAAAAAAAAAAAATAATGCGGATGGAGGATCCAATGTGGTCCCCCATCTAAGTACTAACCGCAGTGAAGGCTGCTTAATGTATCAATCACAGTGCAGCACACATACACACAGAACTCGTTTGGCAGCAATATAAGCAGCCAGGCTATTTATAGCAACGTTGCATTGTAGCACTTGCTAACATGATAACAATGATATGATTCACATGCAGTTAGCAGTGAATATTGAATAAGTAGTGCGCAAAATATTGGCTAAGGCATGGTGAGTTCGCTTGACATCTCAATTGATGCGATTAAGGTTTTTTAATTGTAAATCAATTTTCGGGTGGTGATAAGGCCAGGGAATTAAAATTGATTATAGATTTCTGTAATCAAGCCACCTACCCTAAGTAACTCAGTTACTTGTCGACTCCGGTCAAACTCAAGCTCCGGCTTTTCGACTCCGGTCAAATTCAAGCACCGGCTTTTCGACTCCGGTGAAACTTAAGCTTAGGTTTTTCGGGTTCAGTAACCCACCGTATTTTAAGTAGGTCTGCGTTGTGAGGGCCTGTTTTGCAGTCGGCCTTCTGCCACCTGAATCAGTTTGGCCCTCTGCCACCGTGAGAACTTTGCCACTAATGTTTATACCACATATGAACTAATTTTAGGTATTCACTAAGTTTGTAATAAATATTTTATATAAAAAAAAATTATTAAATAAAATAAAAAAAGAACACAATAGATTATTAATCATGCCGAGCTTAAACCTTAGAGGCTTAGAGATTGTGTTGACTTTAACGTCAACCGTGACTAATTCTGCGATTAATTCATCTATTTAATTTCTGATTAAGGAAAATTTACTTTTGCCCAAGGGTTGCGAGATCCCTTGGACGGACCTTGGAGCGACTGAGCATACCACAGCCATCGAAAAAGAAATACTCGCTACAAAGTATATCTGGCATCTGAAAAGATTCCGTTCTTAACTCATATCCTAAAACTTTATTCCACTGACCCAGTAATGCCTATATATAGCATTTTTTAGCATTTTCACAAATGTGGTGGAATGAGAGGAAAACTTAATAAACTATTTTTTGAAGAATAAGAATAGCGAGGACAGACGAGAGGTCTTGAGATTTTTGCTCCACTACATGTCGTTTTTGATTGTCGACACAATGGTATTGTGAATCAAGTCAACAATTTAATAAATTGTGTCGCCAATGTTGTAATTGTGCCGTTTATGTCGTTACTATTTTTACCGGTACACTGCCCTCATGATTAGCTGTTTGCACTTGATGATTGCTTTAAACTTTTATTTGTTTTAATATTTGTGTATAAAAATAAATACAATACCAACACATCCAACAAAATAATTTTAAGAAAAGCTTTAAAGAAAATACTCTGATCCGTCTATAATTGCCAACGCGTTGTCTAATTGAGTGTCAACATTGAATGGACGACACTGAAGACAAAGCGCATCAACAACATGTAGCCAACGCGCCATATAACAAAGACTAAATAATGTTTTCGAATAGCACATTAAAAAAAAATCCACTTAAAGCAGTAGGCGAGTTTCTAAAAAAGACACAATATCTAGAAAGGAACTATGTTGGCCGAAGTTAAAATACCCCTACAACAGTATTATAGTATACTCGAAGTCATTTTTGTGCAATTATTTTGATGACGTTACTTTGTGTAGGGGTAGGCTTAATTTCTATCCATATATCACGCTTAGATTGTGTTTGAAATATCAAGACTAATTTGTGAGATATTAATTCAGTACCTACATTTTTGAGGAATTTATGAAGATTTTATATTTTGATAACGTCACTTTAGAAAGTAGGGAAAGTTTCAATTGGATTTTACAGAATATCAAGCTTAGCGTACATATTACAAATTAAAACTTATGTGAGAAATTTGAAGTCATTATATTGATTTTTATGAAATTTTAAGTGATTTTCCATTTTGATGACGGCACTTTGTATGGGAGTTAGTCTTGGTTTTCATACAAACTCTTTTAAATACAAATTTATGGTCCGTTTAAGATCAAAGCTTGTAAAATTTGTAACAACAAAATTAAATTAACATTTTAATTTAATTGTACTTAGTCTTTTTTGAATTCATATAAACATTAAACCAGTTTTGACACACACACACACATAAATGGTATGCCGCAGTCGATTTCATTAAAACTGAAGAGAGAGAGAGGAATAAAACATACTCAGCAAAGAAGCAATGAGCATAAAACCAGTTCTGACACACGCATACACATAACCAGTATACTGCAGGCGATAGCATCAAAACGGAAGAGAGAGCGAGAGAGGGATAACACATACTCAGCAAAGCAATGAGCATAGAACTGGTTTAAACATAATGGACTCGCAGCTAGGAGTGAGGGTTTAAAAGGCCAGTCGCAGCATTGAGCGGTCTCTTGTTTTTCGTGCAGTCAAAGCGGTCGGACGTACTTGGATTATCTGTGCAGAGTGTTACCTTGTGGGGTCAGAGTTCCTTTTGGAAATTTTTGTAGACATATTATCGGTGGTAAGTTTTCTTCCCCAATAATATTTTGTTTCCACTCGTAGGTGCCGCGATTACGTATTAGTGGTAAGCTTTCTTCCCCAATATTGTAGTCAAATTTCCTCAGTTGCCAGTCTAGTAGATCATATCAAGACAAGGTTACACTTCCCCAGAGAACGCTCTAATTCCGCCAAAGTAGTACATAAAAGTCGACAACAACAGTCCAACCAGCTTAACTTCATCTCAACATCTCCAGCAAGGTCTGTATCAGCGCAAACAAGTCAACATCTCCAGCAAGGTCTGTGTCATCGCCAGAAAGTCAGTGTCAACTCAAGGACATAACTAAGTACGTCGCCAACAAGTCAACGTCAACTTAAGGACATAACACAGTACATCGCCAACAAGGTCTGTATCATCGCCAGAAAGTCAATGTCAACTCAAGGACATAACTAAGTACGTCGCCAACAAGTCAATGTCAACTCAAGGACATAACTCAGTACCTCGCCAACAAGGTCTGTATCATCGCCAGAAAGTCAATGTCAACTCAAGGACATAACTCAGTTCCTCACCAGCAAGGTCTTTATCATCGCCAGAAAGTCAATGTCAACTCATGGGCATAACTACGCACGTCGTCAACAAGTCAATGTCAACTCAAGGACATAACTAAGTACATCGCCGGCAAGGTCTGTATCATTGCCAGAAAGTCAATGCCAAATCAAGGACGTAACTGAGTACATCGCCAGCCAGTCAAGGTCAACTCAAGCACATATCTGTGTGTATAAAGCTATAGATTTTTTATTCAAAAAAGCCACTATGAATATTATTGATAATAATTGAATAACTAACAAACTAAGAAGAAATATCTGTACATAAGCAAAAAGGGTCTCTTATTACTATACATTTTCTGCAACGAACCCTGGACACCGGCGAGTATACCCCAGCTGTAAAATCCGGAAAACGGAAGTTCATTACAAATTTCAATGCTTTAATTGACCTTTGTGAAATTGAAAGAGATTTAACTGTTTTGATTCAGTTAATTTGTATGGGAGATAGGCGTGGTTTCATTCAATCTGGCTTATTTTCGCTCAGTACTAGTAAACAAATAAGAGAAAAAGACAAGGAAAAAAAATATGAGACTTTTTTTTTTAAAAACTTGTTAAATTATTTATAAATGCCGTATTAATAAGTTATATTTTTTTAATGTACTTTTCAAAGAGCTCTTCGTAGATCTACTAATTCAGTGCGTTGAAACGATTAAGTTATACAAAATCTCAATCTCAGTCAAGATTACTAATTTTATTCATAAAAATACTTAATTTATAATTCCTCCAGTCATTGTCTAAAAAAATTGTGAAGTATTGAAAAAAAAAAATATTAAGTATCAACGTGTTCATTTCTTCAAATTATACTGAATTAATCCGGAGAACCTTAGTTTATCATAATTGTATGGTTTCTTCGTGAAGTATTTCACTTTGGTTTGGTTTTCACTAAGCCGGACTGCGAAAATAATTTCCACACAATTAAACCCGCCTTAATATATATATATTTACATTTGTGTCTTAATATTCCTCTTGGTTCGGTTCAAAACATTCATAAACAAAAAAAAAAAAAACGAAAACAAATTGGCCATTTCAGCCCTTGAGAGGACTTTGACCGAGCTTCTTATGATCAATTGTGTTGTGTGTGTTACAATTGACCGAGAATTGGACCTACATGTTTTATGCCGACTCCGAAGGGCTTAAGTTCATGTTCTCAAGAAGCTTTACATGTCATTATTTACTCTCTGAGGTTTGCTATTGTCTGCAGAGAGGTGGTGACCGATCAGAAAAATTTTTTATTGAAAAAAACTTTTTCGCCGTTGCTGGAGATCGAACCCAGGCTCCCAGCATGCTAAGCCACACACTTAACCTGCATGCCACGGTCACCACATCAAAACATTCATAATGAATTAATATAATCAATTTCATCATTATGCTAGGCCTCAACGAGAAAGTCATTTTCGAAAATTTTTTGTTATGGAACTGTGGAATAAAATAACAAAAATATTTAATAACAACAATTAATAAAAAGAAAGCCTTTCAATTATTATGTCTACTAATTTCGCTGCACTTTTTATTGTTGTTGCAAAGTACCTCTGTAATTTTGTACTTTCTACATCGCTTAAAAGCACTCAATTTAAATGCACTCATATTAAATTAAATAAACAAAAAACAAAAACGAGCAGAACAACAAATTGCAACATAGCTATATTGCAGTTAGTTATTTTGATGACATGCCAAATGCACGCACTCTGCCTATAACTGCTTGCTTAATTCTGGTGTGCTTTTTTTCTATGGCATTTGGCAGCTACTGCCTCCGTTGGTCATGTTTGCACCCATAAATAGCAAGTGGGCCTTCACTGCTTTCATACGCTTCAATTCCACTGCTTTTTCTAGGTTTTTTTTTTCCATTTACTTTTTGTCTATTTTTGGAGCTGCCCCAACCAGTAGTGAACAGCCAGCTAGTCATTTAGCCAGCCTGGCAGCTTGTTTGCATTGCTTGCCATTGCCATTTCCGCTTCCGCTGATGCTGTTAGTATTGCTGTTGCTGTTGTTGTTGTTGTTGTTGTTGTTGTTGTTGTTGTTGATGTTGTTGTTGTTGTTGTTGTTGTTGCTGTCAATAAGTTGCCTCATTTTAGTTAGCCACCATATTGTAACTGTTACAGCTACAACAACAGTGCAAACAACAAAACAGTAGCAGCAGCAGCTAAAGAAGCAGCAAAACAAAAAAAGAGCAAAAGACGAAATAGCAGCGGAAGAAATAAAAAATAGAAAATAAGCCACTACAAAGCCTGCAAATGAAATGTCCTGACATTCGCTCGGCCATAAAGTTTCCACTCTCACTCACACTTATGCAATTCATGCTGGCTAAAAGTTGAAATCCAAATGGATTTGACAGCCGGTAAGTCAAGAAAATGTCTACAACAAAAAAAAAAAAAAAAACAAGAAACAGAAAAAAATGTGATTTACTTTTATTAAAAAACTTTTGTAATTAGACTGATACAAAATGCAATGCCGGTTGGGTCGGTTTGGCTATGGCTATGGCTGTAAATGTAACTGTGACTGTGGCTATGACGATTGGTCGATTGGACATTTGGTCAAATTTGTTGGCCACGGTTTTGCGTTTTTAATATGCTGCTGGCTGATTGCGTAGGAACTGTTGTGCTGTAGCGTGCAGAACGTGCGTGGCTGGTATTGATGGTGGCTTTTAACGGTGGTCATGGCATTCGTTCAGGGAATTGATTTTGTTCTACGGTTTCCAGGAAAAACGTCTAATAATATATTCTGTATGTTTGAAGTTCGATACAGTTTGTGAGCAAAAAGCTGAAAGTCATGAATAAAAAAAAGATTATTTTGAGGGCAATGAGAGATGTTCAAAATTGCTGAAGTGGAATGTTTTTTCTTAAGCTATAAATAAGAAAGAAAAGCTTAATGTTGATGTTGATGTTAATGTTAAGTTGTTGGCAATGTCAACAAATACTTATGCATTAGCTTTTTGCAACTAATTTTATAGTACTTAACTACCTGCTGAGGTTAATTGACCTCTTTAATGAAGCCGCCACTCTCTCAGCGCTTTGACATTACAAGTACATTTCACAGTGAAAACCGTTTTCATGCCAGCGACCATTTAAACGTCTATAAACAGACTTAATTATTCCATTAAGTAAGTTTTTATTGCTTCTCCCGCACCTGCAACTGCATCCATTGCATCTTTAGCCCCGTAGCGACTACAATAAAAGCAGCTAAAGTTCAATTAAAACTTTTCTTTGCACTGACAACACAGCAGCACGTTGCAGCAAAGGGTAACAGTGTGTCTGCCGCTTGGCTGGGCGCACAAATGCACTTCTGTGCCATAGCCCTAATGTCAAAACACACAGCGAAACATAAGCAAGCAACATGTTTTATTAATGCTGATGTGTTGCTACAAACTGACCGATTTGGCAACATATTGAAAACATGCAGAGTTGCTAGGCTAATGTAGTTACAAAAAAAAAATAAAATCACCAAATTTGAACAATTAAATTAGACCTTCAACCTAGGCTTATGTCACTTAAGCTAACTAGCTGCAAACTTCTGTCAAAAATATTGCACAAGTAGCAACATAGCACGCCTACCCGCTGGCCTGCCAATGCAGTCAACTTCAAAGTTTTTCGTTAAGCTTTAAAAAAAAAAAATAAACAGCAAAAAAGTAGCTAGCATAAACTAAGTTTGAAGTGCTTTCAAGGATTTTCACTCAGCGTTCAGCACGATGATGATGGATGGCTGAAAGCATGAATGGATAGCTAGATATTTTCTCGCCTGCTGACTCAATCACCTGTCTAGGTATGCATCAACTCGGTGCTGCTGTACGTACCAACAACACTAACGTCAGCCATGACAGACAAGCGCACATAGCTTAAAAAGTTCGCCTAAAGTGCCAAAATAAAACAGTTTGAAGAGAGAGAGAGAGAGAGTGAGAGAGAGAAAAAAAAACCAAAAATTTTATAAAATATCCTCTAAAAATTCCTGAAAGTCTTTTCAGTTGTCAGTGCAAAGTCATCTTCACATCATCACCTTCAGCACGCAAGGATGAAATGATGCACGTTAGAACGCTACTATGTGACCACGTTGATGCCAAGCATGATAATGCAATGTTATTTGAAGAAACGAAGAAACAGTAGCATGAGTGTTAAAATCTTTCAAGTCTGCTATATTATTATGCAAGTATGTATGCACTCAGTTCCTAGGGGAGTGAGTGAGTGTGTTTGAGTGCGTGTGTTTTTTGCTGTTTGTTTTGTTATTAAAGTTAATGTGACAACAAATTTAGTTAAATAATGCAGTTAGCTTTAAAGAAAATCTAAAACAAATGTTAGCTTGTGAGTAAAGCGTATAAACTTTGCTTTTGAACATGACCAACGGGCCAGCAACTCAGCAGCTAGAGTGTGGATCAAAAAGTCACCACTTTCCAACAGGCCAGCTTGTCAGCGAATCAAAAACTCAGCATTTATTGTGTTATGCACGAAAAAACTGCACGAAAAAGTCTTTAAAAGCATTTTCAAGGGAGCATAAAAAAAATGTTCTTTCTTCCGTTTGTATCTATCTCCTTATTTAGTTTTCTTTTATAAGAGACTAGTATAAAAGCCCGTCCTACGTCGGGAAAGTACCATTTAGAGTACAAAATGCTACAAAAGTTTTATAGGATTTATATATAAAGGATTTTATTTGAAATTTGAATTTATAAATTATTTTGATAAAACTTCCTGAAGTTACTTCCTGAAATACAACATTTCTAGTAAACAATTTTTTAGAACTTTTAACCAATTCATCTTGTCCCTTGTTATCTATAAAGCTTAGTTTAACATCATCAGCCCGCTGAACTCTAGACTTGGCAACATAAAGCTGCCTTGCAATTTATTTATGGTCATTGAAAATGCCAGTTTAACGGGAAATTGTCGGCGTCGGAGAGTGAAAGGCAAATCTGTGTTTGTCGGGGACAAATCAATTCTAGGTATGAAAACTATTTCATGTTCGCCAGTGCTTGTCAATACCTGTGCGATGATTAATTTAGTTTTCAGGTTTTTCAAAACTAATCGCGTTTCATTACAGAGACCTCTTTTGGTATTTAAATTTCGAAGAAGTATTCCAATTTTGAGGTTTAACTCATGCAGTGGCATTCCTGAGTTACAATATTCATTAAAAAACTCGGCAGGTTAATTTTGTTTATCGTTATCATTGCAATTTTTTGGACACTGTTTAGCAATTTTTGAACAACGGTTGATGTTATCCGGAGTCAAAGTATCGTCAAAATCTCTTTAACCCTTTCAATGGATTTCTCCATTATATTGGACACTTTCAATACGTTTTTAAAAATAATTGCTGTTCAGCTTATGCAGACCGAATAGGTTCTGGTTAGTCTTCAATTAAAAAAATTTCCAATACATAATTAAAGAACAGGTTCTGGTCCAGGCTGAGGTTCTAAGAAGTATAGTAAGTACAAAGATTTCAAATGGATACTTTAAGAACAGGTTCTGGTCCAAGCTGAACAGGTTCTAAAAAGTAAAGTAGTTGCAAAGATTTCAAATGGATAATTTTAGAACAGGTTCTGGTTCAGACTGAACAGGTTCTAAAAAGTATAGTAAGTACAAAGATTTCAAATGAATAATTTTGGAACAGGTTCTGGTTCAGGTCGAAATTGTTAAAAAGCATAGCAATAACAACTTTAACAGTTTGAGCGATAAAGAGCCCAGAGCAGGACGCTTGTCTTTTATATATTAAGATAAGATAACATTTAGGTAATTAATTTAATTTATTAAGTATTTGTTAATATTAAAATAAATTAAACTAAATAGGTATTGTGTAAGTATGATGCCGAGTTTCAAAGAATAATTTTGTTCCTTAAGTTAAAAAAAATGTTAAAATGATCCCTCTATGGAGGGAACATACAAGCAACTTTGCTCTGAATTCGGCTCAGAGTCCAATGTTATCAATTGCTTCTTTTATTTCGTCTTTATTTGCACTTCTGTTTTTATTTTTACACGCAAATTAAAGCAGGATATACTTTCCAGCAATATCCGCAATTTTTTTGAACAAAATTTATATTATTTTGATATTTCATTTTAATTTGATACACCAGTTTAAGACAACTATTTTTATACTCCACGCGTGCTGCGTAAGGGGTAAATTAATTTTGTCATGACGTGTGTAACGCCCATAAGGAGGCGTGGTAGGTATAGAAAAGTATATATATTCTTGCTCAGCATCACCAACTGAGTTGATTTAGCCATGTCCGTCTGTCCGTTTGTCTTTCTGTCTGTGGACACGATTACAGGCATAATTTTGAAGCTATCGTGCTGAAATTTGATATTTAAGCTTTTTTCTAAAAAACTAAGATCAAAATCGAAAATGGGCAAAATCCGATGAAAACCACGCCTATCTCCCATACAACCCCAATAATGAAAACTCCATAAAAGAAGCAAATATTAAAGCTACGATACTTAAATTCGGTATTTGTGTAATCTATAAAAAAAAACTCAGTTGTATTAGAAAAATGGTCGTCATCCACCTACTAACACGCTCATCTCCCATACAACCATAATATTGAAAACTGGATATAGAGGCTTGTGTTGAAGCTATAAAAGTAAAATTCGATATTTATTCAATTTATATAAAAATTAAGATGCGATAGAAAAATGAGTGTCATTCATCCACAAACACGCCCACCTACCATACAACCCCAAAATTGAAAACTATATAAATAGGCTTCTGTCAAAGCTACAAAAGTAAAATTAGATAGTTATTCGTTTTATAATAAAATCAAGCCCTGTTAGAAAAATGGGCATCATCAACCGACGAACACGCCCACTTTCCATACAACCCTAGTATTGAAAACTGTATATAGTGGCTTGTGTTGAAGCTATAAAAGTAAAATTGGATATTTATTCAATTTATATAAAAACTAAGATGCGATAGAAAAATTGGTGTCATCCATTCAAGTGCACGCCTATCTCCCATACAACTCCGAAATTAAAAACTATATAAATAGAATTCTGTCGAAGCTACAAAAGTAATATTAGATAGTTATTCTTTTTATAATAAAATCAAGACGTGTTAGAAAAATGGGCATCATCCACCGACGAACACGCCCACTTCCCATACAACCTCAAAATTTAAAACTCTTTGAAAAGGCTTCTCTTTAAGCTACAGGAAAAAATTTGATACGTTTGTATTTCATATCAAAACTAAATTGTAGAAGAAAAGTGGGCAAAATTCGTCTACGAACACACCCACTTCTTTCCCTTTCAACCCATAATATTGAAAACGCTATACATAAATAGGCTTATATTTAAGCTACAGACCTGAAATTGGGTATGTGTGTGTATTATATCAAAATTGAGGCGTGTTGAAAAAATTGGCATCAACCACTCAAGAACACGCCCACCTCCCATACAACACCTAATTGAAAACTCTATAAAGAGGCTTGTCTTTACTTTGCAGGAAAACAATTTGATAAGAATGTATTTTAGACGTCATCAAAATAGTTAAAATTTTTTGAAATCTCATATAAAAAGAGATGCAATTAAAGATTTTATACCATTCCGAATCGCCCGTGGGGGTATTTTCGATGATATACCTTACTAGTTTTAAAATGATGCAACCAAATTTAATTTGAGTTAAGGTTTTCAGATACTTAGAACGATCGTGAAGTTATGATAATAAATAATGATTTAGGCAGATCATTCTTTATAAACCAAATGCCTTTCTGACCGACACATTTTTGATTTGCCTGAAAATTTTCTTACGGGTTTTTTTTTAAAAAAAAAAAAACATGCATTCGAGAATTTTTTTACAAAAGTTGAATGTAGGAATATTTTGAGATAGTTAAAAAAAATTTATAAAAAATTTTATATTGTTTTAATGTTTGATATTTAGAAATAATTTTTTAACAATCTTACCCACCCACAATCTTGTATTAAGTAAATCCATCGTATGTTACAGTAAATTTTATATCAAAAATGTTTTTTTATTGATGGAGAAATGATTATAAATATTGCAAAAAAATTAAATAAACTTGCGAATATGTTTGGTATATCTCAACCCTTTAACGAACATGAAATCCAGGTGAAGAAAAATATGGGAATGACTTTATTTTTTTACCCATTTTTAACGTTTTTTGTAGGAAAAATGTCCTGGGTGATGGATTTTAGACACTTTCTTATTATTTCTTTAAACATTGGGTTTGATAAAAATTTCCAAAAACAATTTAAAATTAATTGAATATTTTTTTAATATGGATAACGATAAGAACAAAAACTCACTTTTTTTAATATTATTTAAAAAATTAAATTTTTAATATTATTTAAACGTTTGCTACAATTCCGTTTACGTTGTCGACGCCTCTAAACAATACACGAAACTGATCACTTGTTGACAACAATGCAATCAAAAATATGCATAAGTTGGTTACCCATGAAATAAATAACGGAATAAAATTGAAATCAGACGATTGTATGCATAGGCGAGTTAGCAACAGGCCTTACAAATCGATGTACAGTATAGTGTACACCAACCGCCAAAGGGTTAAAAAGATCTGTCGTTATGAATTTTTCAAAAAGAGTCTATGCAAAAATCACAAAAATCTCAAACTTTTAACCCCCTCTATAAAAAAAAAAACAAAAAAAAAATTTTTCAGGCAAATCAAAAATGTGTCGGTCGGTTTGTAAGAAACTGACGCAGATTCAAGAACGTGACAATGGAATAGCAATAAAAGCAGTTTACAAATTTTCCGCTAATCGATGATCTTAATATGTTGATTTTAATAATTTTTTTGTTGACAATGCTGCTGCGACCTCAAATAATGATATCTCACCCCTATTTAATCGGTCCATCCAACAATTTTTTTAGTTTCTCTCCTGTATCTGAACTAGATGTGAGCAAATGTGTCTCACAAATAAAATCAAATGCTATTTCTGAAAATGGTATTCCCATCAAGTTCATTCAACTGTTATTACCGCACATAATAACCCCCCTAACGCTTATCATTAATTTTTGCTTCATGTCATCTACATTCCCTGACTTGTGGAAAGTTGCCATCGTTCTGCCAGTAGCAAAAAAACAAAACCTTTCTAGCGTGAATGATTTTAGGCCCATTAGTATCTTATCTCCGTTGGTGAGAAGCTCTAAAGTTTGTGAGAAGCTTATGGCTCAGCAAATTACAAATCACTTAATTGATAAAAATCTGCTATCCCCATTATAATCTGGTTTTAGGCCGGGACATGCGTGTTCTTCTGCAGTGGTTAAGGTTATCGATGATATTCGTTCGGAATATGACGCTGGCTCTATAACGTTACTTTGTTTGCTTGACTTTTCGAAAGCTTTCGATAAGGTTAACCATCAACGCTTGTGCAGTATGCTTAGTTGTTTATTTGGTTTCTGTGCTAGTGCTGTAAATCTCATGTCCAGTTATTTGTATAATAGGTCTCAGAAAGTAAAAGTTGGTCAAGTGTCGTCAGGGTATAAATCGGTCTCAAGTGGTGTGCCACAAGGATCTATACTTGGCCCACTTCTATTTTCTTTGTTCATAAACGACATATTTTCTGTTTGCAATAATTCATCGATTCATGCTTACGCTGCTGATGTCCAGTTGTATTTATCCAGAAGAACTGAACTTCTTGATGACCTCTGTTTTAGAATGAATGAGGACCTCTGCAGCATCAATGAGTGGGCAAATAGCAATGGTCTCCTACTAAATTCCTCTAAATCATATGTTCTTCCCATTTGTAGAGCTAAAACTTGTGTTGATGTTATCCCTGATCTTTTAATTGGTCCTAATAAATTAACTGTTGTATCTAAAATTGTAAATATTGGTTTCCATATGTTGATCATGTCCAGGGGCGCAACCAGAAATTCTTTTTGGGGGGGTTTTGTCAAATGTCGAGCTCATATATGAAAACAATTTTACGTTATTATGGCGGATGTGCTGTAGCGGTTAATGCGTTCTATATTTGCACTAATGTTTGCTTGTTCAATCATCTGGCAGGGCAAACCACATATTTATTTTTTTCAAAAGCTTCATATCACAGCAATAAATTTCAACAATGTTCAAACAAATGTGTTTATTTTTTTTTTTTGTTTTCTTAAAGGTGATTTTTTTGCTATTTTTTACACCTCACCCGTGATTGGTGGCAATTCCAAAAATGCTCAGTAAAGTTTGCCATTTCACCATGAATAGACTAACAACTCCTGCAAATCATTTCATTTATTTATTAAGTCGTTCTCTGAGAGGAATTCAATCATTACGGCAATTTAATGGTTGTCATACTCGACCCACCGAACAGGTCATTCAAGGTATCCTGACGAAATTTCGCACCAGCTTCACTTTGTTAGACGTAAATACACCAAACCATAGGCGGAGACAGCCGAGTACCGGGAAAATATTGCTGCTGAATCGGTCGGTGTCAATGAAGATTACGATTTGCTTCTGTTATTCGACCACATGGAAGATTTTACGTAAGGACCTCGGTATGAAACCATACAAAAGTGCGTACAGCTGGTGCAAGAACTTAAGCCGGGTGACTTACCACAACGTCGTTTGTTTGGTGAATGGGCTCTGAGAAAAATTGGATGAAGATCCAGTTTATTATTCAAAAATTGTCTTCACTGACGAAGCTTATTTTTGGATCAATTTTGGTGGATACGTCAACAAACTGAATTGCCAAATTTGGTCTGAAGGGCAGCCAAAGGCAGCTTAAGATCTGCCAATGCACCCAGAAATATGCACTGTTTTGTGCGGTTTGTAGGCCGGCGACATCATTGAACCGTTTTTTTTTTTAAAATAATGAAAATCGTACTGTTACAAAAAGCAAGGAACTGTACGATGATAACCGACTTTTTTTACCCCCCAAATTGGAAAAGTTGGACTTATTTGATATGCGGTACATTTTCAAATAAATATTTTACTAACTATTTCAAATATTCCTTTATGTTGAAAAACTAAAAGCTTCAAAAACCGCCCTTTATATCAACTGAAATATTTTAGTCAATATGGAATAACGCAATCTTGACCGTTGTCAAAAATTGATCTCTCCCCGAAAAAAAATAAATTTTTTAACTCATGCCATCACGTTCGTGCAACGGCCGAACTAGAAAAAACTATCGTTTTTATGCTGTTCAGCTTCTGTGTTGCAAGCTTCCGTTGTACTGCCGTTTTACCACTTGTTTCTTACATTTTGAGTTGAGTCCATCACCACCTACGTAACCTAAGAAATTTCCTTCAAACTCGTTATTTTATGTCGTAATTTTTTGAACGCTTACTGCTTACCCAAATGCTTTGTGGGAATCAAGTATCCAGTGAAGCCACATAATACAGGTCAAAAATAATTTCGATTGCCTTCAGTAGCTGGTGAAAAATATTTTATAATTCATAATTTTCCATTTTCAAAACCTGTTTCAACAAAATCCCTCTTTAGAAAAGTGTCGTGAAGACAAAGCCTTAAAAATATATTATTTCGATAGAATTCAGCATTTAAACGGGCAGTATTCCTGCTTATTGGTATAACTTTAATCAAGAAGAAAAATCAAACCAACACATTTTTTTCTCTTAAGCCTTTATATCATAAAATCAGATAAAATTTGGAAATTTAGAGAAATTTTTAATGAACCAAATTCGGGAAAGTATGTTACAAAATTATAAAAATTATAAATTAATTGTGAATTTTTTCTCTAGTTTCGGAAGTCAATCGGAATAATTTTTTTACTGAATCACGGGACTTCACTATTAACTTAATTCCTGCCGAATTTGGGTTTGCGTTTAAAAAAAATTGAGGACGAAAAATGACAATTATAGAGGGGATTTCTTTCATTATTTTGGTGGTGAGTGACTCAACCGATTGTCCTCAAATTCAGGCTTTATTATTTTGTATTATAAAACTTAAGTTTTTCCCAAATATTTCAGCCGCTTTAGTGGGTTCTATGCTAAAAGTTAAAAAGACACCTCAAACCGAAGTATTGTCAATAACCCGTAAGGGTCAGTTTTTCAGTGCAGGTTTGAACTCTAGTCAAATTAAACCCAGGTTAACTCACCGAAACTGGACGTTTAAGCTCGGTTTAAGCAAAAAAAAAAGACATCACATGATATTTTAAGTCAATTCAACTTAAACGAATGCTACAATATCTAGTTAAACAGAGTTTTAATGTCCCTTTTTGGTGAGTTAACCTTGGGTTAATTTGACTCGAGTTTAAACCCGCACTGAAAAACTGGCCCTTAGTGGACAGAATCAGAACTTAACAAAAATTTAATAAAACCCAGAAATTATAAATCAGCGAGAATTGAATTGAAATATGCATTTGGGGTTTTTACTCATTTGATAAGACGTGTGATTATTTTTTTTTGTAAATCACTTTGATAGAATCCTATTTTGCTTTGTACTACAATAATTTTTGGGGGGGGGGGTTTAAACCCCGAAAGCCCCCTTTGGTTGCGCTAATGATCATGTCAATAGTATTGTCAAAAAAGTCTATTATGTTTTGCGTAATTTAAGAATGTCCGCAAGTGTGACTCCAGTTAAAATTAGGCGTAATTTGGTTATTCAACTTATCATACCTGTCATAACCTATTCTGAGGTAGTGTACAGTAAACTTGACTCTTCCTCCCAGTTAAAGCTTCAAACTGCATTTAATTACGCTATGCAATAGTGTTTGGTCTTCGTAAGTTCGATCACCTGTCCAGTTTTCGAAATGCTGTACTTGGGTGTGACTTGCTATCCTATCTTAATGTCAGAAACTGTATGAACCTGCATAAGTTAATATATGAGAAAACACCTGGTTATCTTTATGAGAATCTACAGTTTTGCGTGTGCAGAAGAAGCCATGTTCTAATAGTTCCAAGGCACAGTTCTTTAATAAGTTCTCACCTGTTTTTCATCAACGCCATTAGGCTGTGGAATGCCCTGCCACGAAGGCTTAGGGAAATTACTGGGAGAGGCAATTTCCATTCAGGCAATCCATTCTATCTTATGACTCTACTGTATCGTTTATTTTCTTTCATCTCCTACTTCTTCTTTACTATACCATTGTTTTTCTAATATTGTCTTATTTTTAATGTTATTTATTTTGTTATTTTATTGTTATTAAAAAGTTGTTATAACGTTCTAAAGTTTATGCTGTACTTTAAAAGAGCTAGCTTTTAGTGTACCCATTATATTGAAATCTAATAAATCTAATAAATCTAATCGAGCTTTATTTGATATATATTTTTTTTATAATTAACTTGTAGTGGAAAAAAGGATTTTATTGAACTTGATCACTTATTATTTGCATCATCTTGAGAATAAAATTTTCAATTAATTTTTTATGTCTGTTACAGAATCTATTTTCATGATTCTCTTTGGCACCGTTTTTGCCCGAACAAGTAAATTCTCAGTGTTAAACGCTCATTATTTATGTTTTATGAATGGGTTCCCAGCTTGTAAGGTTTTCAGCAGGTCATAAAATATAAGCATTATATTTGGGACAAGGACGGCATCATGTTTATTTTCATATTTGCGAACAGATGTTGTCCCATTTTTTCTCCAATTTCTAATGGCGTTTTACATTAAATTCAATGTAATGATTCGTGCTCTGCGATTTCATTACATTTCCGTTGCATTTCATTTTCTTTTCGTTCATTCATTTTACGCTACTGCATGTTCGCTTGCGGTTGTCTGCTGCCAAGTGAAATGTCATCATTTACTTCAATCTTCTCGCAAATATAGAGACGAGGAAATACTCTGAAATTCACAGCATTTCCAGTTCAAACTTCCGAGGGTAATTAATTCAAGGACTCGTCTGTTTTAAACGACTTACAACAGGATTACAATTAGACGAGCTGTGAGTAGTACTTGTTTGTTTGCTTGAGCCACTCCTGCTGTGCTCTTTAGGTTTTTGTGAGAAAATAAGTTGCTGAGCCATTTTTTGTTTTGCAATTTTCTTGAATCGTTATTATGATGATTAAATGATGTGACATGATTTGCTTGACTTTTCAAAAACGATTGTATGCAAAAAATATGCAAATGTTTGCTTTTGTCTAAATTTCGTTAGAGAGTTATAAAATTCATAAAATAGGGGGGGGGGGGGGCGGTAGGCTTGGTAAGAAGAAACGACAAAACTAGTTATTACTACAAAACAGTTTTTATTTTGATGATTTTTTAACATCTATTTTCGGAGTAGGGGAAGAGTGGCATGAAAGAGCCAGTTTTAAAAAAAGTTACAAAAACTATAAAAATAATTAATAAAATTGTATCAAAAGTATTTTTTCATTCATTTTTGAACGTAATGCCTTGAAATATTTTCCAAAATCAACACTCTTCTTGGACTTGTAGCCATTTATAAAAAATATAAAATTCGGCTCTTTCATAACACATAGGCATTGAAAGAGCCAACCAAAGTTTTGAAAGAGCCAACTTCTTTTTATAAGACTTAACACGAACAATAACGGATGTTTTTTTGAAAATATTTATTGTTTTTATAAAAATTATTGTTTTTACAAAAATAAATAAATAAATTCAAAACTAAAAACAAAAAATAGTTCAAAAACTTAAAAATATTTTCAGGTTAAAAAAATTTGATCGCTTTGAAGAAAATCTATAATAATAACACCTATTCCAAAAACAAAATAAAAGGTTTAAAACATTTAAAAAAATTTTTGACAAAAATAATTCAAACTTCTTTTCACGCCACAGTATTTATGTGCCCAACCGCTATAAATTTTACACTGAAACCGCAGCCCGGCTCTTTCAAAACATATTGTCCAAAGAAACATAACCTCAAAAATGAGTATGAAATCAAGATTTTACCGGCAAAATAAATATGTTATGGTATATCCATAAAATTATATTATAATAATACTACTGTTAGTTTTAAAGGTGAAGACGTCAAAAAACAAATAAAATGTTCTGAAAAACTTACTTAATGATTAAGAAATCCTAAATACAATGCACCAACGCCGTTTATTATCAGTGAACTGTCAAATGTTTGTGAGTGCCATTTGGCGAGTATTGCTTCTTAAAAATTATAATTTAAGAAGCATTCGTATGAAAACTACCGCGTAAATCGTGGTGGCTCTTTCAAAACTTGCCTCTTTCATGCCACTTTTCCCCTACATTTGAATTTTTCTTGGTTACATCCCTTTGAATAACCTCATTACAATGAGCCCAGCAGTGAAAATTTTTGAAATATCTTTACAGTATCTTTGAGCAGGAGTATGAAGATACCACAGTTTTTTTAACTGAAAACCAAAGTCTGATATGTATTATTATGACTACTTTAAGCTCTTTTATTTAAACTGAAATATAATTTATGTTCTGTATGTAATTCAGTTTCAACTTAAATTAAAGTAAACATTGAAGTAAATGTTTCACGAGCTACGCACACTATTTTGCTTAAAACCACAATAATTATCGTCAACTTTTGTGCATACAACTTATTTTTAGTAGAAGCTTAACACTCTGTAGCCAAACTTGAGATAATTGTAGTTATTCGAATCAGCTTTCTTGTCAACTTTATCCACATCATCATCATCATTATTATCAACAACATGATCATGATGTGTGTCTCGATGACGACAACACTTGAAAATTTTTGCGCTGTAAAAACTAAACGGAAATCATCACTAAACTTTTAATTACTTTTCCGCTCTGCATTTCTGTTTGTGAGCATTCAACCCGATAATCACATCACAACCACACAGTCAGTCGTACAGTCATACCAAGTGCAACATTTACTCACACACACATACACATACACAGACTCTCATTTTGCTCAATCTTCCATTTACAGCATCGGTGTTGATGATGATGATGATAATGATGATGATGATGTTGCTGCTCGTTCAGCTTCGACAACTGTTTGACTGAATGAATTGCACCAAAATGTTCACTGCCATCATATTTTTACTATTGTTGTTGTTGTTGGTTTTGTGTTTGTTTTGTTGGTGTTTTGCTTATCAACACTTTTTGGCCATTGCCAGTCGTCATCGTCAACGTCATTGTCATTGTTGTTGTTGTTGTTGTTGTTATTGTAGTTGTTTTTGCTGCTGTTCAAGTGTCATCACCGTGACTACAGCAAGTATTTGTGCTCTACTCCTTTTGCTAAAACGAACATTTCGGCTGAGACTGCATCAAACACTAGATTTTTAGTGCAGAAAAGTCTTTAGAAAAATTTTTCAGCATTTGAATTTGAAGCCGGAACTCAAGTTGTTGTCGTTTTCGTTGCTGTTGTTGTGATTGTGCTTGTAGTAGATGCTGTAGTTGTTGGTTTTTGTTTATTAAGAGTCCAAACTAAGCAAGCTATGGTTGACTCTGGTTAATGAAATCATTGTTGTTGCAGTTGTTGTTGTTGCTGTCATCGAATTCCCATGCTGACCACCAACAGCATCATCATCATCATCATCGTTGTCGTCGTCTTCCTTTTACTTTTTATCATTAATTGCATGCTGCATGCTTGTTTCTTGTGTGGCTGCAACTTTAACTTGTGCAGCAAATTTGTGCTTTTTTCTATCCTGCATCATCATCATCACCATCACTATCATCATTATGATCTTCTTAATCAGTTTTAAGAGCGTCTAAACTGCTTTTCAAGCATCGAATGTGTTTTGAAATTTTTGCGGCCATCAATTTTGCACTCAGTTTGGGTGCTCTTCATTTATTTAACTAAGCAAGCGTTCCAAATTTTTTCCCATCTTCTCTACACCATCTATTCCTTTAATTTCTTTTGATTTATTTATTAATTGAATGCACTTTTTTTTCTCATCTTTGGGTTTTTGGAGCATGTCTTGCTTTGTTCACTTTTGTTCGAGTCTCTTGCTGCATGTTAGCTTTTTTATGATTGCTACTATTTTTGGTGAACAGCTGCAGTTGGAAGTAAATTTGCGGAAGTTAACGTTCAATCTGTTTCATTTCAAGTGTATATAAACTGTTAATTGAAATGATACAGACTTCAGTCCACAATAGATTTGACGTTATTACTGTCAGCCAGACAGTACCAATTGTGAACCAATATGATTTTTTTTGTTGCGTTCAGTCATAAGATGGTCAATAATGTTGTCATTGTAATGTATTAAGAACTGAAATAATTTTCAATTGAATAACCACAACATTTCAAGAACTTCAACTGAAACACGAGCTATTAAAATATCTCCAATAAGACTTCAAAGTGCTGCATATCTATACCGTTAATTGCACAAAAGTGTGTGAAACAAGTAATTTATGCTATTTAGCGGTCTTAACTGATGTACAGATGGCAACACATTCTACTGTTAGCACCATGACTTGAGCTTTTGTCGTTTTGCAACACACCGCATTTGCAAACGTGGTCAAAATTTAAATTCTTACTTTTCTTCACATTCTTTGCGTTCAAATTTTGTTGTTTTGGTCTGTTGCATATTTTTGTTTTGCCACTCACTTACACTGTAAAATTCGCAACAAATTATATAGTAAAAATAAAGGCTTTTAAAACAAAAACTTTCATTCAAAAACTTATAACCTTAAGATGGTGCATAACATTCGCGACAGAGAAAACAGACCTTATTTTAAAAGTTCAGAACTCATTGTCAGTCAAAAACAAACATTTTTCCAAAATTTTTTTTTTACTATTGTAGAAAATTGAACAAATTACAAAAAACAAAAAAAAAATTCAAAAAAATATATTTTTCACTCCAACATGTTTTTATAGAGCTCCAAACTGGCGGCGGAGAAAAAATAGGGGCCTCGTGGTTGCAGCGCTGGGAGCCGCAAAACTTTGCCGATCTGGAAAAAATTATTTTTTTAAATCTTAACAAAATTGGTTACCGTATGACACGAGCTTTTTTTTAAAAATTTTTTCAGTGTTCCAAATTTGAGAGTGTGTATTTTAGAAAAAAATATTGACTTTAAAAATTTATAAAAAATCGAAAAAAATTTAAAACAGCTCGTGTCATACGCAAGTTTAAAAAAATACAAATAAAAAAAAATTTTATCAGAAAATGAACCCGTTAGTGCCGCTAGACCAGTACGAAAAACATGGTTTGTAGATAATCGCGTCAAAGTTTGGGAACAAAGAAAAATGCAAAGAAAAATATAAATGCGCTCTCACTAATCCTGCTGTAAGTCTTAAACCCGTAAGAATTTTTCCATGAAATGTTTTTCTTATAATCTCAAGAATATTTACTAAAATACAAAAATATGAAAAAGTGTCGATTTCAAAAAACGGCCAATGTCATGTTCCCCGTTAAAACAAAAACGTTCATTCAAAAACATATAACCTAAAGTTTATAAAAATTAAATTTAAGGTTTATTTTAAAATAAACTTTTAATAAATACAAAATTGAAAAAAAAAAATATTTATACAAGCAACATTGAAAAATTTAACAGAACCTACTCCTTTTTTATCATAAAAAAATTTAATTAAAAATTTCAAGATTGAATTAAAAATCTAAAGATTGACAAAGATTTAACAAGGATTAGCTTTTAATAAATCAACACTGAGAAAATTTTGTTTTCAAAAAGTAGCACGTTTATACTTTTAAAAACGTTGTACACAGATTTTGCACCTCTAACGTTTATTTTCATTTTGAAAACGGACATTTTAAAATGAGCTTTTAAAACGTTGGTTTGATATTTTAAAACGAACATTTTAAACATAGCTTTGAATTGCCTCGAACGCACACGTATCAAAAATAAATTTCATCGCTTTGTTCGAAGTTCAAGTTAAGACGAGATTGCTAGCTTTCGAGTTGAGTACTCTACTCTTCAGGTTTCAAACTCTGACGAAACCAACAAAGTTTTTAAGTTTTTTTAATACTTTAATATTTGTTATAGAATAAAATGTCATATATTAGATTTTTTTAAAAGGAGTGTGACGTATGTCATTTAATAGTTGCGGTTGAGTATCTCTTAAAAGCATTCATTGAGGATGAGGTTAATCGAAATTTACATCCGTGGCTGCAAATGCAAATGTTTTCAATAAATTAAGAAAATTTTCAAGAAAATTCTTTTTAAGAATTGAACAATTTTTATTTCTTTAACCTGTTTGCGTTATAAAATAGCACATGTATAACAAAAAATTTAAGCAAATGCAATGCAGTTTTATTTAATAGAATAATTTAAAAAATGTATTTAAATATTAAATTTCAAAGTCAACATTTCAAAAGCTTAAAAAACTTCAAATTGCAAATGCTTAAAAATAGTACAAAAGGGGAAGTGGTTCCAGATGTGGATGCCAAATTAAGCTCCGTGATTGCCTTGCTCCATCACATCTCTTGTTTTTAATATTGTAAGCGTTAAATTATTTTGAATTTATTTCTGACCAATTAGTTTATGAAACATTTGAATTAAAATCTCAATTATTAAATTAATACATTTGATACTTAAGCACTCAGGATGTGAACCTACGTCATCTGCATGCCAGTAGATGCCAACACACTTCCATGCCAACACACTTCCGCTGAGATATTGGTCACCATAAGTTAATGGTAGCAAAACATACATTTTCAAAAGCTCCTCCTCTTAAAAAGTTGATAAAAAAATTGATTTTTTATACTTTTTCTGATATATAAAATTTTAGCTAGGCAGTTCAGTTGTTAAATTTGTTAAAAAGCTGAAATTTAACAATACTTCTGAAAGAGTGTTTAACAAAATTTATTTAATAAAATTATAAATTTTCCTCTCATAACGAAAAATAAAATTCATATAAGCAATCGATACACAACGTTACGGAAGTTGCCTCTCTTTACCATTCCGAGCCCAGAAAATTATTTTTGTGTCATCAGGCTTCGAACCAGTTAACAATGTTCGCCGATTTTCTATGTTACACGAACGTTTATCGTCAATAACGCAACTTTGTATTGAAAATGATTTGTTGCAAACGATTAACTTTGACGAGTTGATAGACGGTTTTGCCACAGTTAAATAGAAAAAAATATTTCTAAATAAAAAATGCAAAGTTTCACTTTAAGACATAACCATGATTCCCTGTCAAAATTTTAATTCAAATCTCTATTACAACTTTCATCGTCGCTGGTAAAGCAAACGCTCGCGCAAGTGATGCTATGCGTTTGCTTGCGAAACTCTTGCGATAAAAGCTCTTAAACGCGCCGAAACGCAACTCTCACTATGCGCACCCTCATAAAAAGGCATGAACCAGTTTTTTCGCAAGCAAAACGCTTCGCTTACAGCACAGTTCATATGCTTCACTCTGGAGGTGCCTTAAAGCTAAATGATATTACCTTTTCACGTCTTCGGTAAAGCCTCTCTTGGTTCGAAAATTGGGTGGCGTTATTCTTACCACGGTTTCCAAAAATTATACTTTTCGTTATTCATGGCACATCTGCATGGTACCCCATGTTATTTCAAACTTGAGACATATTTTCATGTTCAGCCGTTTAGTCTAGGCAACTCCCACAAAAAAAGCTTTTAAAAATATTATTGGCCATTTCGTGCAAGACTGTCATAACACAAAATTTTCGAAAATTATCATATTTTCAGTTCATATCGCAAACAGTTGAAGAGAAATTGTGCTAAAAATATTTTTATGGATATAGTAGTAGTTGGTTATGCAATAATTTAATTTCAAGCTTTGATTTCGGATTTTATAACGGTAATCTTCAGAAAGACATTTCTTAGTGGTCATGTATGGAATTCTAAATTTCGAGTTGTGACAGTCTTGCACGATATGAGCGATATATAGATTTCATTTTTTTAATTTTAAGTTGGTTTCGGCACGTTTGTGGACAGAAAATGGTACGTACACGTAGTAATTTGGGGCGTCGAACACGTAATGCTACAAACATTGTAGCATCTAGAGCTTCCCAAAGTAACGAACACCGTGCCAATAATACTTTGGCTACTCGAAATGCAACAGCCCGTTTTAGGGCTGCGCGAAATCCAGCACCACGTCCGTATGTCCGACGTACTTTGGAGCGTGCAGCATTCAATTATGATGCAAACTTCGATTACTTTTCCTATGGGAACGTTTCCATTGGGTCAATGACTATTGTTTGCGATCATTGTATGGCATTTAGTTCAAACATGAGGTGCCTGGATTGTGTTGTGCAAACGGACAAGTTAAATTACCTCAATTGAATTCACCACCTGAGCCTTTGCGTTCTTTGGTATCTGGTGGCCCACCGATTTCAAAGCATTTTTTGTTAAACATACAAGCATATAACTCTGCTTTTCAAATGACTTCGTTCGGTGCGACAAATATTATTCGTGACATTTTTATGCCAACGTTCAAGGTAATTCCCTTCATTCCTATGTTTATTTTGATGACAGTGAAACGTACGATTGTGAAATTTATATATTCAACAGATTCAAGGTCAAGTTTACCATCGTCTTGGTTCTTTGCTACCCTTTCCTGATCAAAGTTACCAATTTCTGCAAATATACTTTGTGGAAAACTCAAGCATTGAAATTGATCGTCGTTGTCATATTTCATCAAATTTACGGAGAGAGATTGTTGAGCGTTTGCAGAATATGTTGCATGCTGAAAATGAATTAGTGTGTCTTTTTCAAACTGCTCTCGATCATATGCCATCCGATGAATACGCTATTGTGAAAACGTTGCTGTATGATTATTTGGGATGAATGCACTAGGCGAATAAGAAGTCCGTTGAAGCTTTTGAAAGAACAATGAAAGATGTACGGGATAATTCAAACTTATTTGGTGGTGCATTGATTTTATTGTCAGGCGATTTCAGACAAACATTGCCCGTCATTCCTAGATCGACAGCAGCCGACGAAATTAACTCTTGCTTAAAGTCTTCCTATTTATGGAGATTTGTTAAAACATTAAAATTGACAATCAACGTTCGTGTTCAGTTGCAGAATGATCCATTTGCTGATAAGTTTGACAATGACAATTGGGAGTGGTGCGATGCCCGTTGATGAAGCTCGGTTGATAACATTGCCAAATGATTTTTGCCGTTTTGTACAGTCGAAGGAGGAATTGATTGAGAGTGTTTTTCCGAACATAGCACAACAGTATAAATGCCATGCATGGTTGAGTGAAAGAGCAATTTTAGCAGCTAAGAACAAAGATGTTAGTAAACTAAAAACGGCCATACAATCCAAGATTCCTGGTGACATAGTTTCGTACAAGTCTGTGGATACTGTTACCAATGAAAAAGATATTGTGAATTATCCAACAGAATTTTTGACTTCGCTGGATTTACTAGGATTGCCTCCGCATAATCTCCAATTGAAAGTTGGAGTAACTATCATTATGCTTCGCAATATTAATCAACCCGGTTTGTGTAATGGTACAAGACTTGTTGTTAAAAGATTGATGGCTTATGTTGTTGAAGCAAATATTTTAACGGGCAAATTCAAAGGCGAAGATGTATTCATTTCACGCATTCCACTCATTCCATCTGATATGTCATTCGAATTTAAACGACTTCAGTTTCCTATTCGTCTTGCGTTTGCAGTTACTATTAATAAAGTACAAGGCCAATTGTTAGCTTTTTGCGGAGTAAATTTAGAGTATCCAGTTTTTTCACATGGACAGTTATATGTAGCCTGTTCGCGTGTTGGAAAACCATCGGTTTTGTATATTTACACCGAAAATGGAAAAACCAAAAATATTGTGTACCACAGAGTACTACACTTAAAACTCTTATACTCACTGATTTAAATGAATTTGAAATTGATTTCTTATTTTTCTATTTTCCTCTACAAATTGTGCAGCGGGTTTGCTTATAGTACTAAGTAATTGACAGTCAGGTACGGTGACTGCTTTGATGCTACATTTTCAACATATAAAAATTACCAGAGAATTTATAAACCAATCCTTAAATACATTTACATGGTTAAATCATTTAACATTTTTTCTATAACTATTCACTCCTGGTAAGAAAGAAAATAAAAACTGTTTATTGAAAAGATAAATTCTAGATTTCCCAGTGAATCAAAGAAGGCGGCCCATAGAAGTAGTGGCATATATGAATATTACAATTATCGGGATGATTCGCAGTTTCCGATAAGATTGGCCTTTTCAATGACTTCGAGAGACTTCAATAAATAAACTTAGAGAATTCATGTTTTGAACATGGCAAGCTATATGTAGCTTGATCTCGCGTTGTTACTCTAACTGATATGTTCGTTTATACTCCACTTGGCAAGACAAAGAAAATAGTATTTTATGCATTACAATTACATTTTATTTCATTTAATACTTTTCAATTTTTAAAACAGTGATAATAAAAAGAAATAAATTTTTTTTCCATCCAGTGATTGAATATGTCAAGTATTTTTTTTCTTTTAAAAATATAGAATTTAACACTGTTACTCGCAACATCAGCTAGATTACCGTCAAATAAACAGACACACACGGTAGCTCTAAGGAATTGGAAAAGGCGTAGCAAAGCACGCCGGGTAAAAGCTAGTTACCTATAATGGATAAGTACTTTTCTGGATTTTTCTGGTGGTGTCACTTTTTTATAGTTCTTTTATGGAAAAAAGTCTTTATTTTTATCCTGAAATTTACCATCATATTTTCACAGTCGGCCCAACAACAAGTGTGCCTCTCTTTTTGTGCAAGAGTGTGCTGAAATTTTTACTGAAGTCGACGAAGAGTACTAGGCTGTGATAATTTTTGTTCAGATTGCTATTCAAATCGTTGGCAAAGTTACCAAGAAGCTTGTTAATATATTCTCCTTTTTGAAAGCCACACCAGTTATTGCAAATTATTTTATGTTTTTCCATAAAATATTTCAGCCTGCGGAACACTTTATCTTCAATTAGTTTGTCTAGCACTGTCAGTATCGATATTGGTCAATAGTTACCAACACCTGATTTATCTTTTTTTTTTTCTTATAGGTCGTATAATTGAAAGCTTAAGAGCTTGCGGCATCTTGTTCTGTTTGACGCTCATGTTAATTATTCTTGTTACTAGTGTAAAAGCCCGACGGGAAGGAACCATTTAGAGTACAAAATGCGACAAAAAATTTATTGGATTTTTATACAAAGGTTTTTATTTTTATTCTAGTAAAAAAATTCTAAGAATTTTAACCAATTAACCTTGTCCCTTGCCATCTTTAATGCTTAATTTTACATCATCAGCCCACTAAAACCATGACTAAATACCAGTTCTTATAGAAAAACTCCTACTTTTTTCAATATTTATCCTTGAAATTTATTTATGGTCATTGAAAATGTCAGTTTAACTGGAAATTGTCGCCTCCGGAATGTGACAGGCAAATCTGTGTTTGTCGGGGCCAAATCAACTGTAGGCATGAAAACTATTTAATGTTTGCCAGTGCGCCTGTCAATACTTGTGCGATGATTAATTAAGTTTTTAGGTTTTTCAAAACTAACCACCTTCCATTACAGATATCTCCTTTGGTATTGAAATTTCGAAGAAGTATTATAATACTTCCAATTTCGAAGTTTAATTTATGCAGTGGCATTCCTGAAGGATAAAATGTATTCAAAAAACTCAGCAGGGTAATTTTGTTTATCGTTATCATCATTGTCTTCAATTTAATCCGTGCTCAGATCTCTCACTGTGTCAGCACTAAAATATTTAGAACTTGCTCGTTGACTTCGTTCACATCGGAATTTTTTGGGCACAGGATAGCAATTTTGGAATAACGGTTGATGTTATTCGGACTCAAAGTATCGCCAAAAATCTATTTAACCCTTTCAATGCATTTGTCCATTATATTGGACACTTCGGAAAATTTTTTTTTTATTTTCCAACGTCTTTTCTAAAATCAAATAGGTTGGTACTATGAAATGAAGTTGTCAACATGATAAAAATAATTTTAGAGAGATATATAACGTTTAACTTAGTTAGATTTTCGATTTTATGCCCAACAGTAGCCTTCAATTTTTTATATCACGTGTTAATAAATTTAGCAAAAAGAAGTATAAAGTATAATTTTTTTTTATAATAAAAATTGCATAAATAACGCCTTTGTATTTGTCTCCGGTTGTTTTAGTTGAACTAAAATATTATAATAGAACGTTATTGTGGTTTTGTCCATTATATTAGACAGCCTGCCAAAAGCAAAGCAGCTCATGTAAAAATCAGAGGGATGTTTTTTAATCTTTTTATTGCTTAAATGATGGCAATATAAGCTCAAAAACATTGTCCACGATTATTTTAGGCAAGCCATTGAAAGGGTTAATAAGCGAACCTTTACAAACAAAATGATCGGGAATTTCTATGATATCTTCATCTCCATTTCCTAACTTGAGTAGCCAATCGAACTTGGATCAGAAGATCGAACGTTGTGATTTAATTCTAGCAATTCCAATTGACACAAACGTCACTGAATGTAATAATTGCTGTTCAGTTTATGCAGACCGAATAGGTTCTGTTTCTGTTAATGTAGAAGCACTGTAATAGCAAGACATGATGTTTGATGAGGAAAATGATAATAGTCTTCAAGTACAAAAATGTCCAATACATAATTTAAGAACAGGTTCTGGTCCAGGCTGAACAGGGCTTGAAAGGTTTAGTAAGTACAAACATTTCAAATGGATAATTTTACAACAGGTTCTGGTCCAGGCTGAACATGTTTTACGATATAGAGCACGGAGCAGGACGCTTGTCTCTGCAGCATTATTTTTGAGTTTGAGTTTTATTCCATACTTCATTTTACAATTAATGTTTACATTAGCTTGTATCTCGCGAAGCCTCAAGGCTTGTCTGCAAGAAAAAATGGGAGTAGTAAAAATTTAAGTAAATAATTCATAATTATAGGTAGCATGATGCCAAAAAAACAACTTTTTTTTACATTAAGATACAAAGGAACTATACTCATTAAGAGAGTATAAATTTAGCTTCATTTCGTAGTACTCCAAAATATCCTTGCATACAGGGTGCCTGATAACTAGATGTTTGAAAAAATATCTTTTTTTTGGAGGTGTTGTGTTTTTAATCTTTTTATCAATTTTCCTCGTAGAAAATCAAACATTTTATAATTTTGTATTATTAAAAAGGATATCTTCTTTACAAAATAATGATCTATACTGCAAGTTTTAAAATACAAATTATAAAAATAGTTGTTTTAAAAAATGCAAGAAAATTGCACTTTTATATTTAAAATGCCATGAATATAAGAAGGAATCAGAAAGAGTAGTCTAAGCAACATTTGTTAAGCTAATGAATATCTAAATTTTCACCGACTGGCTTTACGATATTTGCAATGGTTTTGCAGAAAAATGAGCTACAAAAAAAGTTCATTACAAAAAAAGTATGTTTTTGACCCTTTTTCTGCATCAAATGCCCACCTAGCCGCTCCATGCCTACAAAAATTAATCATAAATTAATTTTTATTGATGGAT
>OY282640.1:35154846-35362346 GCA_958299015.1 Tetanocera ferruginea | reverse complement strand
TGGTTTTCTAGGCCATTTCGCTGCAACTAGGTCTCTAGGCTAGCAGCACATGTGTTGGTTGTTGGTTTTTCTCATGCGCATGTGCAACATGCTTGACATTGTTTATTTTTATCATTTTATTTTTTAAGTTATTGAGTCTAATTTAGCTATTTTCATAAATTTGTTGAAAACCTACATAAATATGGCAAGTCTGCCTGCCGTAACACTAACAGCCAGCGATCATTGACATTTATTTATGTCCTTTTTGTAAATTTTACTAAATATTGAAATTCTGTTAATTATTGTTTGCCCTAAATACTAGCAATTCAATTAGTTTTAATTAATAATAAGCATGATAACTTTGAAGCATAGCGTAGCTAGTGCAAAGCAGAAATAATCGCAAATTTTTAATACAGCACAAAAATCAACTTATAACAACAACATGACAGCAAAACCCCAACAACAAAATTTTATTTTTGCCATACAAATGTTGACCCCTCCTCCCCTTGATTTAGCGCTCAATATAACATAAAAGAATTCTGGCCACGCTTTTTGCTATTTTGACCAACATCACATTGATTCTATGTTTAATATGTGGTTGCCTGTGTTTGTGGTCTTTTTGTTGCACATGTGTTTAAGCTCAATTTAAGTTCATTGAGTTTAATTCTGTGTGCAAAAAAAAAAAAATTTTTAAATGCTTCAAATTCCAGCGCTAGTATTGTTCAATGTTGTTAAAATAGAAACAGATTTATTTAATAAATCTCTAAAAAGTGGTTTTAAAATTTTTTAATTTTTTTTTTTTTTGTTTTTCAATAATTTTTTGTTTAATTTTTTTATGTATTTAAAATACATGATTTTAACCAAATTTAAATCAATAATAAATGTTCAAAAATTATCAAAAATTGTTTAAGTGGCTCTTTTTATTTATTTATTAGTTCTTTCACGTGAAAAGTGATGGGCCAGTTCCCACATATTGGATTTTAAATTATTCAAATAAAAATTGTAGTTCGAAATATTTATAAAATATCTATAAGTAAAAACAGAAACCATAGTAGGTACGACGAAATATGTTTTCAAATTCTTCAAATTTCAAGTCTTGTTTTTTATTCAACTTATAGACATTTTCAAACATTAAAAGAAACTTTTTTGATGTTTCAGAGACTAATATAGCCTGTTTCAAAAGAGAAGAACATTTTCGCGCATGTTTGAGAATAAGAAAATAATTTTGAGAGCGTACTTCATTCTGATTGGTCGACATTAAAAAAAAAATGGAATATTCTCTGAAAAAATATTTTTTTAGCAAAAATTTCACTTCACAATTTTTTCTTCAGAAAATAATTTATTTTTTATGTAATTTGTATTTGATTTCTCCTTCAAGATGCAGGTTTCTGCAGGCCGTCGGTGCAACACCGTACTTGTGCGATCATTTGTTCTGAATGTTTGCGCATTTATATGTATAGAAAAATAGTATAAAACACTCAAAAAAAGCATAAAGTTCAGCGAACAATACAAAAAGAGCAAGAAATTTCGCTCTAAAAAATTTTCTAGCTTTGAAAATAATTTCTCACTGCGCATCGAAAAATGAAACTAAAAAATGTTCTTCTCTTTTGAAACGGACTATAGCAAAATTTTTTTAAAAATATTTTTGTGGAACATTTTAACCCTGTTTTATGGATCCTTCTTGCCCCCTTGTGAAAAAGTACAAAAAATAACCATATACTAAAGAGGTAGAGGGTTAAAATCTTTTACAAAAATTACTCATAGTTTTTTACATAAATCTTCTAAATATTTTTTTATAGCTAAGATGTAACTATCACAAAGTTCTCTATTTTTTTTTTTTTTTTTGTGTTTGCTTTGAACCAACGATTTCAGGTGTCAGTTCAGTCTATTCAGTCAAGTCCGTCTTGGTTCGGAAATGGTGAGATAGATAAGTAGGATAGGCCCTAAAATAAAACTCAGACGTAAAGTTTCAAAAAATATATTTTTGTTTTTTCTGTCATTTCTACCAGAATTCCTTGTCTGAAGCTTGTTATTCTGAAAAAAAACTGCTTTTGTTAAACAGTGTTATTTAAGAATTCATATATTTTATTCCGACCTTATGTAGTACAAACAGCAGATTACAAATGCTTAAGCTCTTGTTATGAGAGTAACTCTCAACACACCACGGCTGTCATATTGTGTGTGGAGTTGCTCTGGGTGAATTTGTTGTGTCGAACAGTGTCGCCATTAGTTCGATATTTTATGATTTTCAGACTTGAATGGATACAGACGTATATTTTTGAAGTGAAACTTATTAGGCGGCGCACAGAGGGTTAGAACAACTTGATTTATTCAAAAATTGAATTTTAAGTAAGCGAAAAATAGTTCGTATCTTCTTTAAGTTTATAAAATTCTACATCACTTGCCTTATAAATGAATGTCAAAAGTCGTTTGGTGTCCTGGCAGTGAAACGTCAAAGTTTATTGAATTTTTTGTGAAGAAAAAGCTGAAATAAGCTCAAAATATCGCGCCATAATTCCTTTTTTAAAAAAAAATTTTTGAAAAAGTAAATCATTTTACTATGGAACCATCAAGTTCAGGTCATTGTGCAAATTTTTTGTTAACATTTGTATCAGAAAATGTATGTGGAAGTATTTTTGTTTTCATAGATTTGGTGGACATCTAGTTATGAGTCGTATGCATTCGTGTCTTAATTTGTATTTTAATTTAAAGATATATCAATTTACGTGTTATATGCAAAATTTTACAACCAGAATTTATCCGCTTTTGAAGTTATGCGTTTTTTAATAAAAGTAGCGAAGCACTCAATGTACCAACAAATCAGATTGTTCTCGCGGCTGCTGTTGCTAGTGTATTCATGAAAAGCTGTATAAACAAAAATTGTTTGAAAATTGTCAAACCAAATTGTAATGAAACTTTTATGATAGCCTGAAAGATGAATCTTACTACCCCTTTCTGTCTCTCTCTCTATCTCTCTCTCTCTCTCTCTCTCTCACTTAGTGCTAATTATTATATTATGAATTACTTGACTATTATTATATTAAAACCTGCACAAATTGCATACATTGGCGACCACAGCGACATAGCGACAAGCGTTAAATTATTTAACATGCATTTCTAATTGGCTGAACAGAATGTTGTTGTGTGTAGCGCGTAGCAATATTTGTCGAAAGTTAAAAAGAAAAGTTTTTTTGTAAAAGTGCCATTCTACCCAAGTACCCATCTACCAATCTACTCTAGCTGACCCCCTATTTGCATGAATTTTTGATCAAATTAATACCAGTACAAATAATTTCGATTTTTTTAATATAGTTAAAAAAAAATATTTTGTTGCAAAAAATTTTTCGCATGAATTTTCGATGAAATTAATACCTATACAAATGATTTTGCTATACATGAATTTACAAAAATTGTTTTAATCAAAGAATTTATTCATATATTTGCAAAATTTCATAATTAGAAAAAAATTTTGAAAACCGTTCCGGGTGTGACCAACTTCTTGTAACGGATATGAAGAATAAAAATAACTTATTGAATGAAAAAAGTTAACAAATTTATGTAAAACATCAACATCCTTACTTTAGGAAAGTTTCATTCTTATCATAAGACCATGTTGCTTCTTAGGAAAACTATAGCATTTTTCTGGGACGGATATGACACTGATAAAAACTCAGTTTAAATATTTTTTTTTTTGTAAACGCAGTAACCAATCCTTATTATAAACTGTTCTTGGATAACATTGTTATCTTTTTTAACAGTGCTAACCTAAGTTTTTTGAATGTGCATCAAGAGATGGCTGTTTTTAACATTTTAAATCTAAACAAAATATTTTAAGTTTTTCTCAACTCGGAGTTTTTTTAGTTGAATTGTCAAAAAAAAACATAAAAAAGCATTAAAACTAGAAATAATTGTGCAACAGGAGTAACTTAAGACTCCATTTTAATGCGAAAACCGAAAATTATTTCAATTGAAAGCACGAATAGGATTCATGTTTCATGAGTCGTTTCTTATTTGTGTGGAATCAGCCTAAAACAAAGTAATCAAATTATAAGTGAATAAAATAGACAAATAAGTTGTTTTAAAATTTTTGAGATAAATATTATTAAATGCCGCAAAGTTCACATTTAAAATTACTTCTATATACTTTACTACTTTACTTTACTTTACTTTACTTTACTTTACTTTACTTTACTTTACTTTACTACCAATTACTTTTTTACGCCCGTACAATGGCCTATATTTTGCTCTCATAAAATGACATTTATAATATGGTGGCAACTCTTTTCTAGCTGTCACTCATCTCTCATCAGCTGTTATACGACAAAGTACTCAATTGCAGTTAAGGGTGCTCGCAGTAATCAAAAGTACTCAATCTACCCGTTCCCAACTACCCAAGTCAGTGTGAATACCTCTAATATTATTACATTGAATATGAACAGAATGTGTTCATTTCAGTCGCTTGTAGTTGTATCTGTAGTTAAAGTTGAGCTTAGCTACTTTAACTTTTATACATTATTCTATTCAGTCAGTTGAGGTTGGCTTATTTGTAGTAAAGTCGCGACAACATGGCTACCTTGCTACTATGTAGCTGTCGTCTAAGATCTTTTCTGATAGTCATATTTTTTTTTTTGGCATTTATTCGTATTTGCTTGTCAATCAATATTTCACATCAATTCACATTATATTGATGTATGAAATTTAGTCAAAAAATGCATCTGACATTGTCACTCAACAGAAAACTTAAAGACAAAAAACTTTCTTGAAGAGTTATTCAACTTCAACTATTATCGGAAGTTGGATTATCCGCTATCGGATTCCGGAATCCGCTATCGGATTATTAAGATAGCGCTTTTTTTCTATTTTTAACCGACTTCAAAAAGGAGGAGGTTCTCAAGTTGGTTGGTTTCTCTGTTTTTTTTTTTTTTTTTTTTTTTTTTGTTTTTGTGAATGTATGTACATCGATTACTCCTAAAGTACTTGCCCGATTGCCGTAATTTTTTGTCAACATATAGAGGCTATCAACGCGAAGGTGCCCGTCTATGAAAGTGGGCGGTATTTGGCAAAGGGGCGTGTCTCTATAAGAAAAACACTGTATCTCAGTATATATTGACACTACGGTAATAAAATTCACAGTAAAATTACAAGGGCAACCACAAATATTAAAAATTACAATCACTTAAGTGGGCGTAATTCTAAAAAAGGGTGTGGCAGTATTATAAAAACTCTGTATCTCGAAGAAAATTGACACTAGAGTACTAAAATTAATTACAGAGGTAGGCACAATTATTTAAAATTACTAAAAAAAAGTGGGCGTTATTCGACAAAGGGGTGTAATATTGATACAAGGGTACAGAAGTTTATTACAACGGTAGGAAAAATTACTAAAAATTTTTGTAAAAAAAAATTATTACTATTTACACTACGATACTAAAATTTAGTACAAAGGTAGGTACAAATATAAAAATAACGGTCAATTAAGTGGGCGTTAGTCAACAAAGAGGTGTGGCAATATTAGAAAAACTCTGTATCTCGAATAATATTGAACCTAGAGTATTTAAGTTAACTACAGGGGAAGGCACAGTTAAAATAATAACTATTTAATTTCAATAAAGTGGGCGTTGTTTGATAAAGGGGTGTGGCAATATATGAAAGTCACTGCATCTCGAATAATATTGACACTAGAGTACTGATATAGAGGTATTCACACTTATAAAAAGTTATTGTCAATAAAGTGGGCGTCATTCGACAAAGGGGTGTGGCGATATTAGAAAACAAATTACTACCGAGGAATTGGGCGTTTTTCGACTAAGAGGTGTGGCAGTGTGTAAAAAAACTGTAAAATATTGACTTAAGGATGATAAAATTCATTGCTAGAATGGGTAGAACTAGAACACAAAGAGTGTGATATACTCGACAAAGAGGCGTGTCACTATTATAAACACACTATATTTCAGTCAAGATTGACATTGGGGCACTGATAAAAAAACAAGAGTAGGTACTGATAAAGATACTGACAAAGAACAGAATAAGAAACGACAGAAAAGCATTTTCCATATTATGAGCATAAATAAATGGTGTTTAATTAATTTATACACTTTTTTAAGGTATATCATTTTCTCTAAAAAGAAGGAAATAAAACTTTTTAACAAAAAAAAAACCTATTTAAAATCACTACAAAGTAAAAAATAATTTTAAATTACTTTTACTATTTATTTCTTGGTCAAATTTGATAATTAATTTATATTCATTGTTATTTTGGAAATGTTATGATATAAATTTTTCTGAATTTTTGTTATTTCTGTCATTAATATATTAATTTTTTTATGATAAAAAAAGCTGCGAAGTCGGTGCTAATATAATCAGATTTTTTGTAACACACATATAGCATTTTAATTAAGATTTAAGAAAAATTAAGATTACAAATTAATACAGCGTCACCTAGGCAGGATATTCACAATTAAAAAAGTCTTAAATAGAGTAGGGATGGCAAAAATATCATGATTTTATGTCTATGATTAGCTGACTAGAAGCTTTTATTATGATAAAAAGTTAATATGTATATTTATGATAAGTTTACTTGTTGCTGTTTTTGTTCGGGCTCAAGGTCCAATTCTTAACAAAAATAAGTTGTTTTTTTTTTTTTGTTGCTATTGTTGTTTTTTATTTTCAATATTTATAAGAATAAAAAAAATTCAGAATAATTGATATCATAAGATTTCCAAAATAACAATGAATATAAATTAATTATCAAATTTGACCAAGAAATAAACAGTAAAAATAATTTAAAATTATTTTTTAATTTGTAGTGATTTTGAAGTAGGTTTTTTTTTTGTTAAAAAGTTTTTTTAAGTTTAATTTAAGTTTCTTTCCCACTTCAACTTGCTTCGTTATTTAACTAGAGTTATGTTTGCTGAAGTTGGTGTTGTTGTTGTTTCAACAATTTACTCTGACACCCACTTAAAAATTCTTAACATGTTTTGCTTGCTTGACTTCTACAGCTATACATAGCTTCTAGCTTAAGTTTGTATGCCGTAGTAATCATCTTCTAGCTTGATGATGGCTTCAAAAAAGTTTTTGTCATGGTAAAACAAGCGCATGCACGCCTTTGTGTGTGTGTGTGTGTGTGTGTGTGTGTGTGTGTGTGTGTGTGTGTGTGTGTGTGTGTGTGTGTGTGTGTGTGTGTGTGTGTGTGTGTGTGTGTGTGTGTGTGTGTATGTGTGTGTGTGCGTTTGTGTCTTTTATGGAATTATTAAATTTTCCCAACAATTTATTTATTTTATTAGGAAGTCTTTTGAATTGACAAACAAGAAAAAAACAGAATGGAAAAAAATGCAAAACAACAAAATAAAGAAAGAGAAAACCAGTAGCAGCCGATCGATGACTATCTACTTAGTTCGCTTTTGTGTAGGCGTAGCTGTGCAGCATATAAATGAAGCTTAAAGGCCTTAGTAGTGAATATTCTTGATGTAATTGTTGTTGTTGTCGCTGTTATTGTTGTTCTCGCTGTTATTGTTGTTGTTATTCTTAATATCGACGTCTCTACTGTCGTTATTTTTTGAAATTTTTATTTTTAATGAAATTCTTTAAATGCAAACTCATGAAGCGTGACAGTATTTTTAGCAGCCACTGTTTGTTAAAGTGCTTTTTTCTTTAGTTATTTTTTAAAATTTTTATTTAAACATTTTGTTAAATATGGCGCAACAAATTGATTTGCATATCAATGCAAACAATATTAAAATTTCAATTAATTGTCTAAAAAATTGCATGACTTATGAAAAACAAAACGAAAAAAAAACAAACAATACATCTATTTGTGCAGGCAAACAATCGTTCTTCTGTTGGCATTTGAATATATTGTATCGCATTTTCACTCGTATTTTCAACTAACCAATTTAAATGAATTAAATCATTTTTTAATGTCAATGAAATTTTATAATTTATATTCAACTGCAATATTTATAAACTTTTCAAGGCTTCAACATAACAAAAACCAGGCAAGAAAAACAACACACACAAATTTGTTTGCATTTTTTTTTTTTAATTTGTATTATTTACTCACTACCTGTCTGACCGAAATAAAAAATTATTTATAGTAAATTATTTAAGCTTTAATTTGGTATTCAAAATGCATTTATTTGCTGTTTAAAAAAACAGCATGTTTTTTTTTTTTTTTTTGTTATGGCATATTTAAGGGCGTTTTTGTTTTAACATGGCAAACAATTTTTGAAAAATTAAATATTTAATTACTTCATACAATTAAAACTATTTTAAACGAAAAGCTATAAATAATTGATATAAAATTGGATTATTTAAATTTTATTTAAATGATGATTGATAAACTGTTAATTTGTTGCTTTGTCAATAAAATTTTGTGTGTTATTTTTTTAAGCCGTTGAATTCATAAAGCATTGTTTTTTTATGTGCATCAATATAACATGAACTCGAGCATGTGTGTGAAAAGTTGAAATTTGCAAACAAGAAAAAAAATTATATAGTAAGGAAAACTATGAAATGCGAAGCAAAACAAATTTTTTGTTCTTTTACTGTAAATTTGAACTTTAAATTTAATTTCACCAATTTATTATATTAATTTAACTTAATATAAAGGCAGAATATATTCAAAGCTAAAAATTAAAAACAAAATCAACCAAAAATTAAAGTGCTGAAAATGGAAATTCTTGCTTCTCTTTCTGTACTTACAATTAGTATATATGCAATTAGTATAAATTTTGGAAAAACCGTTAACGAATTACTTAGACCTTTCAAAACATTAGTACTCAAGACACAATCTCAAAATATTGGAATGCGAATTTTGGTGAAAAGATAAAAAAGTATAAATTTATTATATTCAAAATATTATAATTTAAAATTATGCAATAAATATATTAATTTAAAATTTAAATTTTGTATAAATTAATATAATTTATTTATAATTTATTTATAATATTTAATCATAATATATAATTTATTTTATAAATTTTATAATTTCATATATTAATTATCATTGCATTAAGTGCAACATAATATTTTGTTTATTTTTTATGCCTGCTTTTTTGGTCCTTGTCATACATAATTTTCTTTCCTTATTCCTCAACTTTAGCTTCTATTTAAAATACAATTTTAATTTATGCAGCCCTAGTACCGCCTTAATTGTTCTCCCTAGTATCTGAGCTGCAGCTCTTGACAGCTTCTCTAATTATTTGCTGTAAATTTGCTGTTTTTTATTGCATATCATCAGGGATATGCAATGGTTTTGCTTGTCAGTTGTATGCATGTGTGCGTGCTCTAGTTGAAAACAAAATAATTAAGAAGTTTCATTAAGAGAATTAACTATATTTTTCACACCTTTTGCTGGCTGCAATTATATGCAAATCAACTAAATGACGGTTGCAAAAACTCAAGAGAATAACAAAGCATTAAATTTAAAATATATTTACATATTAATATTGTTATTTATTACAGTAATGAAATATGTTAAACTATTGAAGTGAAACTTCTTTGGCGGCGAGTGAAATTTCAAGGTCTCTTATTCGTGATGCTAGGCTAACGTTTTTAATTCATATGAAAATTAAAAAAAATTATTGCTGCTGCCGAGAATTGAACCACGAACATCGTTGGTTAAGAGTCAGAATCTATACTACTACGCCATATAGGTACATGAATATGATCAAACAAAATGTAATTAAAACTGAACGCGTAACATACTGAAAATAACATAATTAACATTAACATTACATTAACATTAACATTACATTATTAACATAACCGTAACATTAATTTTCATCCTACAAGTATGCACGGAAAAAAATAGAAAAATAGCTAAAACAGGAGCAGAACGCGTTCGTGAATATAGAGAGCGAATTAGAGCTCTTAAGAATACAGCCGCAGCTGGGTCTGCAACTAATGATGAAGGTAAGGTGATTGCAACAACGGCTGAGTTTCAAAATGCATTTTTACGAAACATCAGTGTATTTTATTTTGGTGAATCTACAAAGAACCAATCCCCAAAAAACACACTGATGCTTTGTTAAAATGTATTTTGGAACTCAGCCATCATCTCAATAAAATTTTAAAGCCAACCAAGTTGATGCACTCAACAATCAACGTTCGCTGCTTTATGAGGCCCTCTATCAACATAGCAATTATTATGATCCGGAAGCAAAACACAATAATCAACAAGATTTGTCTCTGCTTTCGGAGGCTCCTTCAACAAGTACTATGCAAATGCAATCTAGCATTAAAAAAGTGACAATTTTGAGAAGACATTCGAAAGCAACTAAAACACCAACTGAACGAAAATAACTGTTATTTTACAATTTTCAAATGAAAAAAATTGTTGAAAGACTTTTTCAAATATACCTTATATAACTTATATAACTTATTTTTTATATATAAATAAGTTCCTTTTAAATTTACGACTGATTCTCTAAAGGTTAAAATTTAAGTGTTATTTTTTGCCTTGTATTTTTCGAGGAAAAATAAAGTTTCTTTTGACTTTTATTTTATCTAGTTTTTTCGCACAAAATTATCAAGCACTTTGTGTTTGTTCTAAAGGCCGCTTGATAGATTGAACTGTTGACACCATGTGTAAAATGTCTCACCGATGAGATGAAAATAATGGTATCAACATTTTTTTAGTCGGTAAAATGACTTGAACAAATATAAACTACCTGATGTTTTTGACCGAAAAAATAAACGGCAGAAAATAACTGTTATTTTCGACCGATAAAATAAGAGTCAAAAGTAACTGTTATTTTTGCCCAAAAAACTATAAGGCTCAAAATGCACTTTCGATAAAAACCATATTCGGTACGGCCCCTGGATGCAAATATTGAATCAAAAGATTATTATTCCATTTCGTATTGATTGAATTTCTTTTGAGATACTTTTTCTCTCTCTATTTCACACTAAAATCTCTCTTATTTCTTACTGTTAAAGAAGTTTCACTTCTGTCACGTGTACGTGGCTACATGCGAGTTTTTTTTTTGTTATTTCTGCATAATTAGTTAATTCAAAAAAATTTTTTTATGAGGAAGTTTGCTTTGTTTTGAAGATGCTCCTATTTTGCTGCAATTAACGGGGGACATGAGATTGGCCGTTTTATTAAATCGACTTTTTTATAATTTTGTATTTTAGTAAATATTCTTAAGATTCTAAGAAAAAAAATTCATGGAAAAATTCCTACCGATTCAAAAGTTACCAAAGTTAAAGCCAGATTATTGAGAGCGCATTTTAATATTTCCTTGCATTTTTCTTTGTTCACAAACTTTGAACGCATTTATCACGAAACCATGTTTTCCGTACTGGTTGTGGCACTAGCGGGTTCATTTTTAGACGAATTTTTTTTTTTTTGTAAACTTAATTCGCTATCGAATGACACGAGCTTTTTTTTAAATTTTATATAAATATAAAAATAAATTATAAAAAAAATTGATAGCTTTAGCTTTATTTTGCTCTTGTTGAACCCAATACCTACACGGAGAAGAAAATGGGCTTAAATCATAATCAAAGCGTTCATAACTGAAATCAGATCAGTAGAGCTCAAAACCATCTCAAAACAAGCTATTCATGCGCGCAGTTTATGCCAGAAATTGGGCTTGATATTTTTTTGAATAAGAAATGAAATATTTCTTATTTGGACAATGAAAATATTATTTTTATTTTGCATGTCATTTTTATTTTATTTTTTTTTTTTTTCTACCCTTAACCTGAATGGTGAGGGTATATTAACTTTGTGCAAACGTTTGTAACGCATAGAACGAAGCGAGTCCGGTATAGAAAAGTATATATATTCTTGATCAGCGTCACCTCGTGAGTCGAGCTATTCATGCCCGTCCGTCTGTGTGTTATCTGTAAACACAGGATAAGAAGGAGTTGAGATAATTGGATGAAACACCTGATCACATGGACCCAAGGATCTGCACTATTGAATATTTTTTGAATCCGCCCACGGACACGCCTACCTCCCATACAAAGCAAAAATTGAAAACTGCATAACTCAGCTCATAATTAGCCTACAATAATAACATTTGGTATATATGTGTTTTGTATTAACACAAAGATGTTTTCGAAAAATGGAGATCATCTGCTCACGGACACGCCCACCTCCCATACAACCCAAAAATTGAAAACACAATTAATAAGCGTCTGCTTAACTCACAGAGATAAAATTTAGCACGTATGTTTTTTTACAACTAAACAATAATGGTTTTGAAAAATGGAGATCATCCGCTCACAGACACGCTTACCTCCCATATAAAGCAAAAATTGAAAACTGGATATTTAAGCTTATAATTAACCTATAAAAATAAAATTTGGTGGGTATGTGCTTTGTGTCAACATAAAGATGTCTTCGAAAAATGGGTGTTATTCGCTGACGGACACGCCCACCTCCCATACAATACAAAAAGTTTAAAATTGAATAAATAAGATTATGTTTGTCATAGAGAGATCAAATTTGGAATGAATGTATTTTATTCCAAAACTAAGGTGTGTTCAAAAATTGGGAGTTATCCGTCCATGAACACGCCCACCTCCCATATCGAAAGCACAATAAAAGCATTAACTGTGAGCTACATGAATACAATTGTGTAAATTTTTCATCAACATTTAAATGCATATTTAATATAGGCTTGATTATTTTTTTTTGGAAAAGTAGGTTTAGGGTATTTCATAGTCGGCCCAGACCGACTTTAGACTTTCTTTACTTGTTAGGTTTAGTAATGCAGCTCGACTACATGAACAAAGAGATTTTTCTCTGGTCACAATATGCGAACCACCCGTCACACATTCAAATATAAAATAAAAAACTTTCTGAAACGTATTTTTAATTCGTCTTAATGCAGAGTTTATCGTCAAACCTTATTTAATTGACTGTAATTAAATTTTGTTCTTATAAATTGTGGTTTGTCTAAATTTCACAAACATTCAGAGTGAAATCATATGTTTTAATAATTACTCGTAATACCCGTCGTCATAGTTCCTCAAATATATTGTCATGAAAACAACCATCAAAATCACATATGATGACTGCAGAAACTTAAAATAATTTTATATATTGATTTTTAAATGTTTGTAACTGTAACACCCGTCACATTAGAATTTTCTTTAAAGCTTTTATTCGAACGGTAACACCCGTCACATTAGAATTTTTCTTTTAAAGCTTTTATTCGAACGTGACGGCCGCAATTCAACATAAAGAATTTTTGTTATCACAAGGTTGACTTGTTGAAATTATACAAGGAAGACATTGTATTTTTCAGCAAAGTGCATAAATCAGGACGATATTATAATTTCTTAATCAAGCGAAAATATTATCGTTATATTTTATTTGGTTACCTCATTTCTGCCATGTAAGAAACTGTAAGAAAGGGTTGACTAGTAAAAAATTCTAGCGCGGGCTAGATGAGAGTTACTGCATTAATTTTTTTAAAGTAAAGAAGATGGTGTAAGAATAAGATGTTCCTGCATAAAAAAAAAATAAGAAAAGCCTTATTTCTCGTCGTTTTTTTTTTGAGTTTTACATGTGAAAATCGTTTTTTTTTTTTTTTTTTTTTTAAACGGTCAAAAATAGTACAGCCCAAATTAGGGAACTAGGAAAAACAGAAAAATTACACCCTACCAAAATAGCTCAGGTATCCTTTGCAATCACCACAGTCTATGGCTTGCACAAAAAATACCTATTTTTTTGATACATGGAAAAATTTCATAGGAATGCAAAAAGTGAATAAAAGATGACAAAAAACTTTGAGTTTATAAGAACAAAAAAAAAAATTAAAAACAAAAAACTCAAAATTTAAAAAAAAAATAGCAATATTGAGTGCAACATTTTTAATTTTATAATCCTGATTTCAGAAATTCAGTTGATGACCACGAAAATACCTTGAAAACTCAATTTTTTACTTCAAAATGAATTACCATTAGCAAGTTCTAAAACTAGTTTTTTCACATATTGATGCGAAGCTTTAATTAAAATATATTTTATCTTTTAAAAGCTGTTAACAGAATATCTTTGCGACAAAGACAAAATATTTGCATTAAAAAAAAATTAATTTTAAAAAATCAACTATTCGAAAACTCAAGGAAAAAATAAGATTTCCAATAAAATAGTATATATAAATAAATTATCAGATTTTACCACGGTTAATAGGAATAGTAATTTAAAATTATTTTTTACTTTGTAGTGATTTTGAAGTAGGTTTTTTTTTTTGTTAAAAAGTTTTTATTTCTTCTTTTTTAAGAGAATATGATAAATTTTAGAAAAAGGTAAATAAACACAATTATTTAAGCTCATAATTTTAAAAATGTTTTTTCTGTTGTTTCTTATTCCTTACTCTTTTGAATTTTTTAATATATTTGCAAGAATTATTAAGGAAAATTTGAAATATATCACTATTTCATGAATTGTTGGTTATTTTCAATTTCTGCCTCTTTTCAATTTTTATTAAAGTTTCACTCTCTTTTTTGAATCCCGCCTATGTACTTTATTGATCATACTTTATAATAACCCAACCTTTCCCTGCATCACATTTCAGTTAGCATCAGTAGTAATCAATATACAGTATTTCCTTCTACCCGCCCATCTACCAAATATTAGTACCCAAGTTTCAATATTTACGGAAATGCAGTGTTTTTCTAATTGTGACACGCTTCTTTGTGTAATCTCATCTACTTTCTTGATTGTGTCTGGTTATAACTCTACCTATTCTTGTATTGATTTCAATACTCTAGTGTCAATATTGACTGAAATATCGTGTTTTTCTAATAGTGAAACGCCTCGTTGTCGAATTTCGTCCACTTTATCATAGTGTTTTCAATAATTCGACCCATTCTTACAATGAATATTATCACCCTTGTGTCGATATTATACAATTTTTTACAAACACTTCCACACCCCTTAGTCGAATAACTCCCACTTCTTTGGTATTAATTTGTAATAATTCTGCATACCTCTGTACTAAATATCAGTATTCTAGTGTCAATATTATTCGAGATAAAATGTGTTTCAAATATCGCCACACCCCTTTATCAAACAACGCCCACTTTATTGCAATTAATTTTTTATAATTGTACCTACCTCTGTAGTGAACTTTAGTACTCTAGTGTCAATATTATTCGAGATACAGAAATTTATAATATTGCCACACCTCTTTGGCGAATAACGCCGACTTAATTGACCGTAATTTTTTATAATTCTACCTACCCTTGCATTTTTGCTGTAAATGTCAGTACCCTAGTGTCAATATTTACTGAGATACTCAATATTTACTGAGTGGTTTTTCTTACACGGCCCTTTATCGAATACCGCCCACATTATTGGCAGTAATTTGTTATATACTTGTGCTTACCTCTCAACTAAATTTTAGTATCCTAATGCCAATAGTATTCGAGATAAAATGTTATTTTAATATTGCCACACCCCTTATCGAACAACCCCCATTTTTTTTTTACAAAAATTTGTAGTAATTGTGCCTACCGCTGTAATAAATTTCTGTACCCTTGTGTCAATATTATTCGAGATACAGTAATTGTCCTATATTGCCACACCCCTTTGTGGGATAACGCCCACTTTCATCATAGTAATTTTCAATAATTGTGCCTACCTCTGTACCAAGTTTCAGTGCTCTAGTGTCAATTTTATTCGAGAAACAGAGTTTTTCCAATATTGCCACACCCTTTTTTAGAACAACGCCCCCTTAAGTGTTCGTAATTTTGAATATTTGTGCCTGCCCTTCTAATTTTACAGTGAATTGTATTTCTCTAGTGGCAATATTTACTGAGATGCAGTATTTTTCTTATAGCAACACGCCCCTTTGTCGAATACCGCCCACTTTTATAGTCACTATATGTTGACAAAAAACTACGGTAATCGGGCAAGGACTTTAAGAGTAATCGATGTACATACATTTAAAAAAAAAAACAAAAACAGAGAAACCAACCAACTTGAGAACCTCCTCCTTTTTGAAGTCGGTTAAAAATGCAACAATTAAATTTAAATGTTATGTAACAGATTAGATTAGATTATGTTTACACACCTGTTTCAAAGGAGACTCACATAGGCTAATTAGACCCGTTGTGGTACCATCGAGTTAATTATTTACCTACTCTGTTTGAGCCAAGTTGAGGTATGAATAAAGCTTAGTAGTCTGTAGACCGAAGATTTTGAGAGACCGTCTAGGTTACTATAAAACTAGTAACGAAGAAAAAGATGGTGGTTTACAGCTATCGCTAGAGCAGACGCTGAGAGACCGTCTAGGTTACTATAAAACCAGTAACGAAGAAAAAGATGGTGGTTTACAGCTATCGCTAGGCATGTGCAGAGAATATGTGTTGAAGATTCTTCCTCTTTCTCATCTCTACAGCTTCTGCAGAAATCGTTACGGAGAATGTTTAATCTTCGGGCGTGGTTACCAATTAAGCAGTGACCTGTTAGGAACCTGATAACAGTATTTATTTGATCCCTTCTGAGAGAAATTGGTTATTTTGAGCGTTTTAAGTTTAGAGTTGGCCAAACCTGACACGACGTGCATGTGCTTCCCGAAGACCACCTTATGGTGGTTTTTTTAAGGAATAGCTCATTTGGTAGTAGAAAGTAGTGGTAAGAGGCATATCAATTATATTCTTTTCTCTCGATAAGATATTGGTGGTACCAGTTCGAGCGAGTTGATCTGCTTTTGTAACTTCCTGGAAAGTCTATTTGTCCGGGGGTACAGAATAGGATGATTTTTAGTTACTCTGCCATCTCATTGAGAGATCTGTGGCAGCTTAGGGCTTATTTGTAGACCTAAGCAAGACTAGTAACAGCTTCATGTATAGCAGTAAGTTTCTCTTGGAAGACACTACAGTGGTCAGGGAGCCAAAAGGCGCGATTGATGTTTAATGATTCAGAGTAAACTCCTACCTAACTTTGCCATCCAATTTTGATCCATTGGTGTAGATTTTAATTGCATTGCTCGGTGGAGGGCTTCCAATATCCCATTCATTTCTGGAGGGAATAGATTCATTAAACTTTTTGTAGAGATTAGAAGCTTATGAAGTGAAGAGGTGTTTGCACGGATTTATCTTTGAAGTATGCATGTTGTGCTGGTGAAAGTGTGTTTACTTTTATTATTAGCCTCAAGTAGATATCTATTTTTGCTCTCGAGATTTTTAAGAAGAAACGTTGAGCGGTTAATGTGAGTCCTTTGGGTTAACATGTGAGCTTTTTCCTGTTTTAGGTATAAAAACTATATTTATATTTTGCCACCATGTTGCCATGTCATTCAGGTCAAAAGCCATTGGCTTACGATGTCGTTAGTTTTTTTATTGCAATCGGATCCGTCTGGTCCTGGTGACTTGAACGGTATGAAGCTCTCTATTTTGCATTTAAGCTTCGATTTTGTAATAATATCAAAGAAGTTGTCAACAGCTGGTAGATGATCTCATTATGTTGGAACATTCCCTATCTTTGAACAGCCTGGGAAGTGAGTTTCTACTAAGATATGAAAAAAATTTGCTCACTGTTGGTAGTCCAAGTGCAGTCTTCGTTTCGCATGAAGCTCGATTTAAGAGAATTAGTTGCGAGAACTCCAGCTTAATTTTTCATGAACGGCACGGCTTCAGATGACTGGTTGCCAGAATTTTCTTAAGTCTCGACGTTTCAGCGTTTTGTGAGTTTTCTTCATGAATGGTTTTTTTGGAATTTCTTGTTTTGTTTAAGATATATTTTAAAGCTCAACCAACTTAACAGGATCCAGCGACTTTTGCTTTATTGAAGAATTTCCGGCTCTTGTTTTGGAGCTCTTCTAGTTAAGTGTTCCACCAAGATTGCTTTTTATTACCCTTTGGTGTTTGAGGACACAAAAAAAAAATACAATCACAGTAATATTTTGGCTCAGCAATTTTGATACATAATGCATGTGTATTAATAAATTTAATAGGGACCAATTTTTCTTTAAATTTATCTTATGTGAAGACAATTTTAACATCTTTGTTTTTTAAAAAATTTTTTGTTTGAGCTGAATTGATTGTTTTGTCTAGTCTTTGGTACCTGTGAGGTGTGATGGATTCAAGTCCGAAACCTTTCTCTTCCTTGGCTTGATATAAATATTGAACAGCGCTTTTGATCAAAAATGTTTCCTGCAGAAGCGTTAATAAAATATTTTTAAATTTAATATACCTGAGTAAAGTAAAATGGCATAAAAACATTTGCATAATAGAGTTATTAGACAAACCTTTTGCTCTCCAAAGAGTAAGGCAGAGGGAGAAAAAAAAGTATGCAAACAAATTTTAACATAATGCATTAAAATAAAATAAAATTTCCACCCTTAAACGTAAATATTTAGTACCGTGGAGCCATTAACAAAAATTTGCAATTCAAATTAAAAGCAGGTAGCTAGCTCGAAAAGTATAGCAGAAGTGGAGGAAGAAAATAAGAAGAAGAAGAAATGCATAGCTAAAAAATATAATAATATTTAACAAGCATGTCCTCCAACCAGCACAGCTGACAGACAGACGATGCATAGAGACACTTTGGGGCCATATAGGCGGCAAAAGCAACAACAACAACAACTAATAACCTATAATTTACCAAGACGGATTCCCTGCGGGCGCATTTTTCACAAGAAAAAAAAAAAAAAAAAAAAACAAAAAACCAAATGTAACTTAGGGCGTTTGCAGAACGCTTAGAGAATTGATCTCATGCCAAACAAACACGCAATATTCAACCACGTGTCTGTCCAAACACTTTTTAGTACGCCCTCTCCACCACCCTAGTTGGCCTAAGACACCCTCAACACTGGCGGCAGGTCACAAAAATTAAGAAAAACCATCACTTGGCCCGGCTAAAGCATGTTATTATTATGCAAGCCGGGTAATTTTTGCTAATTTTTGAATAGTTAATTAAGTGAAGTAAGACGAACGCGATGTGCAGAAGTAGGTGAGGGGAGGGCGTTGAGGTCGTTATTAGTGGGAGGCGTTACAGCGTGTAATGAACGTTAAGACTGTCAAAACTAGGCAGTTAAAAAGTTTCAAATAGTCGCTGCCTACTTTTGAGCGTTGATAAAAAGTTATAATTTGTCGTTAAGTCGCTGTTGTCTGACACAATTTAGTACATCTTTAGGCGTTCTGTGGCTGAAAATCGCACGTAGCTGAATGGCAGTTGATGCCAACGAAGGTTGTTGTAGTATTTGTTGTCTTTTGTCTAAACGACAAAAACTGTGCCAACAACTTTACAAGAAAAGTGACTTTAAAGACTGTTGGCTGTTGGAGATTTTGACACAAATTTTGTCAATCAACGAGTAGCCGGCAGCTTTGCTTTTAAGTAGTTAATTTTTTTTTTTTAATTTTATCTGTTTAGCCGCTTAAGTGTTTCTGTTCTGATTGAAAAGAAAATTTTTATTTAAAATTTTGATTAAACAAAAAGCTGGCCACTTTAAAATCAAGAGAAAACTTTTGCTTTATGCGTTCAATTAGAAAAGCAATAAAATTTAAGTACAAATAATGTTAGAATAAATTGCTGCGTAGTGCAAACGCACCCTTTATTGGCCACATCTTATTGAACTTCCTCTCGTGCTACTTGCGGCAAATCTAACGCTGCTTGTTATGCTAATCAAAGTAAACACACAAATTTATAACCTTCAATAATTGAATATCCGTTCGAAAACTTTTCAGCAGCAGCCCCAGCAGCTCCTCCTACAATCTTGAATCTTTGCCAATCACGCAGAATTGTGCTACGTTTCAATACGTTGCAGCCTGATTTTAATTTCGCTAAATCAGTTAAAATCCGAAAAGCAAATAGAAAACTTCACCGCACTTCGTCACGCTAATGCTTAGCATGCTTAACGCCTGCTGCTGCTGCCACCGCCCATCAGCCACCCGCCTAAAAGCATACAACCAAATATTGTATTAGCAACAAACTGAAAGCCAATTCATTAAACTTTCGACTTTTTGGGCTTTAATTTTTTGTTTTTTGTTACTTTTTCTGTTGTTGTTTTTCCTTTGCTATTTGAGCTTGTTTCTTTGGCATTTTGTTGCAAATTTTATACCAACAGTTGTTATGAAAAGTTTAAGCAACAAGCGTGTAAATTAAGCAGCATACTTAAAGAATTCGCTGAATTTTTACAGACAGATATCTGAATTAATTTTGGTATGGTATTTTGGTGTGTGTATGTGTGTGCTCGTGCGTGTGGGCAGACGACTCGTTCTGCTTTTTGTTGCAAGCTTGTGCGTATATAAATTATTCTGTTTGTGCATGTTTAATTCTGGTATGCGTTTGTTTTTTCGGGTGATCCTTTTTATTTGTTTAATCATTGACCCCTAAAAGTATACCACATAAATTCAATCAACGCCGCTTTGCGTGCTGGCTTGCGTTTTGTTTTTACGTTTTGTTGATATCGAAATTTTCGCACCGCTACTATTTCTATGTTTTATCTATTATCCATCTAGTGTTGGATTTGTTTTTTAATTTATTTCACACTTCCTTGATTGAGTTTCGTGATTTCTTGCAGATTTGGCGCAGACAAGAATCTCTTATAAATAAAATAGACTTTGCTACATTTAAAGAAGACTTTCGATTCTATGCAATACTACACTCAGAAAAAAGTGTCTCGGAATATGATAAAAAAGGCATCATATTTAGAGAAAAATGGTATAGACTTTGCTCCAGAGGATGCTAATTGCGATACTAAAAATTCTCTAAAAATGATAAAAAGCTACCATGAAATAGAAAAATATATCATTTAATATACATTTTTTTTTTGAGAAAATATTTGTTTTTATTGAAGAAAATACTTCTCATAGTGAAATTTTTATCAAAATATAAGAAAAGTTTTTCATTTTCAATAAAATTTCTCTATAAATGAGAAATTTTTTGTGCGAGAAAAATACTTATCATTCCCATTAGTTATTTTGGAGACAATTGGAAAAACCAACAAGTTTATTTCTAGTAGAATTGGAGTTAGTTGTGAACTTGTACAAAAGACGCTCAGCATAAAAAAAAAAAAAACAAAAAATTGGCCATTTCAGCCCTTGAAAGGACTTTGACCGAGCTTCTTATGATCAATTGAATCTCTGCATAGAACAGTTTGAATTTATTTTTATATTCTTTGTTTTTCTTGTCAGCAGGCACAAACAAAATAAAAAAATATACACGTTCAAAACGTGTTGTGGATCATTTCTTTATTTAGATTCCACACTTCTTTGAACTTTTGCAAACATTTTCGATGAAAATGATTAAATGATAAACTATATGCCATCATTTAATTAGCTCTATTGCACGAACCCGTATTCGAAATAAGGCTAATAATAGGGCTTACAACTGATCACTTTTTGACTATATCAAAACGGACCAGTTTACAACTATACATAATGGAACTAGGACAGATATAGGGAAAAAGGGATGTTTATGGGGACAATTGTCTTTTCCTATGACATCAACCCGTAAAAAGCGTCAGTTTGTTCAATGTAAAAGGGTATTGAAGTAGGACCAGTACTGGCCCCTTTTGGAACTAGTTTAGAACTATTCTAAATCTGGTCCATTTATCTGCAGGGTTATTAGAGACATTGAAATGTTTCCATTTCCTAGAAGTAAAGAAATATTTCTCCGAAAATGTGAAAATTTATTCTAATTGAAGAAAATTTTATTTGAAAAAGAGAAAATTGCTATTATCAAAAATAGAGAAATTTTTTACCGGAGCAAGGTATGTGTTTTTTTCTCAGTGTACCGAATTTTTTGCGATTGTAGTGTTGACACAACTTCACTCGATATACGTGAAAATTAGATATTTGAATATTATTTAATAAAGATTTTAAGTTAGCAATTAATTTAGCAATTTAGTTCTATAAAATCTAGAAAAAATTTTTCATATATTATATATAATTTTTTATATTATATGACATAATTGTTGTGTTCACAGGTTTTAAATAAAATTTCATGAGCAGCACTTTTTTTTAATATTTAAATAATTCAGCGCTCTTTTGAATGATCCTTTTTGTTGAATATTATCAAAATCATTTTAAAAGTGACTTTTAGTGAAATTTTACAAGGAATGTTATCAAAAACTGAACAAAAAAGCAAACAATAATTCTAAATTTATACATAATCTCCATGAATCAGAAACATGATTTTTAACCAATTACACGAGGCGTATGAACTATTCATAATATTAATGTAAAAAATACACAAAAGAAAAAAAACACGAGAACTTCAATAAGGTTATTCATGTTACTTCGTTAGTTTTCGTGTATCGTAAATAGTATTATTTTTATTCAAAATTAACATGAAGACACTTTTAGAACATTCGTTTTTATTTCTTGTAAACTCCGATTGATCGCATTCCGTATTATAGCTTGTTTCAAAAGAGAAGAACATTTTTTAGTTTCATCGATGCGCAGTGAGAAATTATTTTTAAAGCTAAAACATTTTTTAAAGCGCAATATCTTGCTCTTTTTGAACTGTTCGCTGAACTTTATTATTTATTTTTTAAGTGTTTTTTACTGTTTTTCTTTATATTTAAATGCGCAAACATCTAGAACAAATGATCGCACAAGTACGGTGTTGCACCGACGACTTGCAGCAAACTACATCTTGAGAGAGAAATCAAATACATATTACATAAAAAATAAATTATTTTCTCAAGAAAAAATTGTGAAGTAAAATTCCGGCTGACAAATTATTTTCTGACATACATTTTTTTTTTCAATTTTGGTTGGTTGATTTTGAATAATAAAATTTAGTACTTCCGCAGCGCAGTTGCGATGAACAACAAAATTCAGGAATATACATTAATTTTTGTTCATTTATTTCTAATAGAATAACAAGGTAGGCACATATTGGAGAGGAAGTGAGCTAGATGTCAAAATCAGCTGTTCGAATTTGAGTTGTTCTAATTGTTGTTGTTGCATTTTCGTTTGACGTTTATAGCACCTCACAGCATTTTTTTTGTTAGCCTTGAACCAAGGATTTCAGGTGTCAAACCTATTCAGTCAAGTCTGCCTTGGTTCGGAAATGGGGAGATAGATAAGAAGGAGAGATAGTGAAATTAAGAGAAACAAGTGTAGAATGTTGTATGTGTGGCAGAGCGCTATATCAACATGCGAATTTGAATTTGAGGCAAGTGTTATGCCTTTACCTCAGTCAATTCGAGTTATCAAGCAATCTCATTCCACAAACATCTCTACCACCAACTACAACTTTTAAGGTCGTATACATTGATGACTTTTGAATTTCAGTTGATTTGAAAAGAGGAAAGATTTAAAGAAAGGTAAAAGCGTAGGACCATGGTTAGACCGGAATTCGAACCCAGAACCTCTGGGTTGGTAGTCAAGCACGCTTACCACTCGACTACCGAGGCCCCCAGTTTGTGTAAAACTAAATATTTGAGCAGCCATATTAATATGAGCCTACCTTATTATTCTATCATGGACCAATCAGAATGAAGAAAACTCTCAAAATTATTTTCTAATTCTCAAACATGCGCGAAAATGTTCTTCTCTTTTGAAACAGGCTATACTGAGCGTTAAAAAAAAATTATACCAATTTTGCATCATGAGCTACCTGTGAATAGTTCATTAAATTTTGCTCCGTAGAGCAAGCTAGCTCTTTGTGATTCAGTTAACACCGGAGCAGGGTACACTGAATAAGGTAGCCGCAACACGGAGAGCGCGACTGCCGCAAATGTCAATGCGAACTGCTTCAGCTGTTGTTGTTGTTGTTGTTGTTTTTTTCGACAGCAAGTTGATTTCGACACTTTCGGATATTCGAAAGAGAGCACAGTCAGTTTTGCAGCAATGTTGTTATTCAACCATGCACCGGAGACTCATCTAAGAATAAAAGGGAAAAATACAAAGAGCTGATTCGACTCTGGATCAGAAGCCTAACCTGAGAGCAGCTAGCTGTTCGTTCATAGAAAAGTTTGAAGTTTTCAAAAAGACACAATTAATTACTAATTAAACAGACAACATAGTGGCAATATAAGCTCTAAAAAAAAGTCTTCCAGTCAGTAAATCAGGTCATTTGTTACGCCAAAGCACGATTAGCTCTTGTAAGGAAATATATTTTTACTCTCTGCCCATCAAAGAGTTAAATATCAGTGTGTTCTTGTTGGGATCTACCCTGATGGAGCAGGTTTTTCCTAAAGAAAAACAAACACTTGCTGATACACATTTCAAAGCTTTGGATGCTATTGGATTGGTGATAACAATGGCTTCGTGGCTTGAAGTTTGGCTTGGTTGCATATTGGCTTGTGTGTAGCAAGAAAGTTGCCACCGCTATTCATGATGCCATTCATTTGAAAGACTTATCTATCGGCTGTGCCTGTAGTGGCTACTGGTGCAATGGGATCAGCTAATCTCATACAAAGTTCTGGATGTTAGTCACGTACCTCGTGACTGGTATTACCGTTGGCTAGTATTGAGGATATAGGAAGAAGATGTCCTTGAGTGCTACTCTCTATCAAGAGTTTACAATTTTTGGTTGAAAAGCCAGACAACACTACGTGAACATGTTGAGGCTTAAGTTATTTGTTCTGCTTCAAAGCATTTTAAATTAAAGCCATACTCATGTAAATATCAGACAATTTAGTCCGACTCAACTTCGGTTGAAAAGTACTCGATGGCAATCAATGGGAGCAGAAACCACGAAAGTTGCAGTTTGATATATTTCAACCTACAGTAGATATTGAAATAACCTTCGAAATAAGTTTAAAAAATAAATGTTGTCATCTGTATAATACTTTATTTTTATTTAAAAATTATTATTTTTTAAAATAAAAATAAAATAATTTTTGTGCACCCATCGGGGTTTGAACCTAGGTAGTTGAGTATCTTAATCAGACACAAGCAATCTCGGCTAAAGTTGAACTATTGAAACGGTGATTCAATTTTAATCGAAAAGTGTTTTTTTATTCGTAGCAAACTTATATTATTTTATAGTTTAAGTGCCAGTAGCTACAAATCACGCGCTAATAAGCCATGGAATAAGTCATGAAATCATATTGCAAAAAGCTTTATTCTTGTGCTCAATTCTCTCCGTGTATGAATCAATAAAAATTTCGTGAACGCCATAAGAAAAATAAAATGGAAACATGAATCACTTACAATGTTTCTGAAGAAAATTCATAACATTCATGTTAACATACGAGGAGAACAAGAACAGTTCGTAAGAGAATTGACAAAAATGCATGAATCTCATGTAGAGTAAGCTGGGGTAATTTGACATTTTTTATTTTAGTGTTACTGCTGCAAAAAGTGATGAATAAATCTAAAAATTTGTTATTCTCTTTAGGTGTTGATTTATTCTTTTAAAGCCTAAAAAAGGTTATTGTATTATTGAAGTCATAACATACATTTTAAACATTGTTACCCACTTTTGTATGCAACCACACACAAAATCTTAACAAAAAACAACAAAAACAAATTGGCCATTTCAGTCCTTGAAAGGACTTTGACCGAGCTTCTTATGATCAATTGTGTTGTGTGTGTTATTAAATGTTTGTACACAATTGACCGAGAACTGGACCTACATGTTTTATGCCGACTCCGAGCGGCTCATGTTCTCAAGAAGCTTTACATGGCATTATTTACTCTCTGAGGTTTGCCATTGTCTGCAGAGAGGTGATGACCGATCAGAAAAATTTTTTATTGAAAAAAACTTTTCACCGCGGCTGGGGATCGAACCCGGGCTCCGAGCATGCTAAGCCACACACTTAACCTGTATGCCACGGTCACCACAAAATCTTACTTTTGATAAAATGCCGTAAGTCTAGCGATCGTTGGCTCTCAGTCTATATTCTTGTGATGAAGAGTTTCTTGCCCGAGAAACAATTTGTGTCCGTACCAAAAGTGCTCAGGCACAAAAGTCAGGAGTATCGAACACAATTTTATTTTTTAAAGTTACGAGTAGCAACGAAAAACTAATGAAGCTAATGAAAAAAAAAGAACCGCACATTGATTTGAATCCGAATGCAAACGATCTCCAGCACACAAAAATAAATTATTTAACTGATTGGTGTACTTAATTTTTCAACTGAAATTTTCTCGATATATGTACCCAAAATACCCTGAAAAAGTTTTAACTATAATGTACCTGTAACATATCCAACAAGTCACCTGAACTAGTATCGTAGTTAGTCTGTATTATACCATTAAGGGGGGACATGAGATTGGCCGTTATTTGAAATCGATTTTTTTTTATAGTTTTGCATTTTAGAATATTTACTTAAGATTCTAAGAAAAAAAAATTCCTGGAAAAATTCTTACGGGTTCAAAAGTTACAGCCAAATTAGTGAGAATTTTATTTTTCCTTGCATTTTTCTTTGTTCATTTGAACGCGTTTATCTCGAAACCATGTTTTTCGTACGGGTTGCGCCACTAGAGTGTTTCTTTTGTGACGAAATTTTTTTTTTTTGTATTTTTTAAACTTCTTTCGCTATCGTGCTTTCGCACGTGGCTCATTCCATACAGACGAGTGTGACGTTTTGACTACTTTATCGTGCTGAAAATGGCATTAACCGGTTAAAATTTTAGCAATTTACTATAGGGTATTTTATAAAATGCCCCAAGGTTTCAAAGCTAGTTTAATAGTTACACTAGTAAACTAGTTTAATAGTTACATTCGCTTAAACACCTGGGACGGGTGTGACGAGCACAAGTTTAAAAACACAATATTCGGAGTTTAACATTGAAATTCAGTCCATCTGCCACAATGAGACCATTTTTGACTTACATATAATCAAATTTAATATCTTTTCTGTTGAATACCAGTGAAAAATATTTTGAAAAAATTACGATAACCATTCTTTTTTAAACTTTTAAATGGGACGGGTGTGACATAAGATTGTCCCGGGATTGACGAGTGCGAATGATGTGGGAATTATATATAAGAACTTATTGGGTATAATAACTTTCACATCAAAGAAATATGTTTTTAATTAATGTATTAATTAAAAAAAAAAAAAATATTTTTTTGCAAAAAATTTTTCGCATGAATTTTCGATCAAATTAATACCTATACAAATGATTTCGCTATACATGAATTCACAAAACTTGTTTTAATCAAAAAATTTATTCATATACTTGCAAAAATTTCATTATTAGAAAAAAATTTTGGAAACCGTTCCGGGTGTGACCAACTTCTTGTAACGGAAATGAAGAATAAAAAATAATTTATTGAATGAAAAAGTTAACAAATTTATGTAAAACACCAACATCCTTACTTTAGGAAAGTTTCATTCTTATCATACGCCCATGTTGCTTCTTAGGAAAACTATAGCCATTTTGAGACGGTTGTGACACAGAAAAAAAAACTCAGTTTAAATATTTTGTACTTCGAAAACGCAGTAACCAATCATTATTACAACCTATTCTAACACAACATTAATATCTTTTTTAATATTACTAACCTTATTTTTTTAAAAGTTGTATCAAAAGATGACTGATTTTAAGGTTTAAATTAAATCAAAATATTTAAAAATTTTTTTAAACTCGAAGTTTGTTTAGTTTAATTGTCAAAATAAGATAAAAAAGCATTTAATTTAAAATATTTTTGCAGCAGGACTAACTTAAGATTCCACTTCAATTCGAAAACCAAAAATTACTTCAAATACATGCATTTTAGAATTCATCTTTCCGTTCCTCATTTCTGTAGAATGAGCCACGTGCTTTTTTATTTTTTTTTTTCGATTTTGTATGAATTTTTAAAGTCAATATTTTTTTTCAAAAAAACACACTTTCAAATTTGGAACATCACCAAAAATTAAAAAAAATTTAATAAAAAGCTATGTTTTTACTTAAAAAAAAAGTAATTTTTTTCCAGATGGGACAATTTTTGCGACTTCCAGCGCTGCAACCACGAAGCCCTGTTTTTCTCTGCCGCCAGTTTGGAGCTCTCTAAAACCATGTTGGAGTGAAAAAAATATATTTTTTTGAATTTTTTCTTGTAATTTATTCAATTCATTACAATAATAAAAATTTTTGGAAAAATATTTGTTTTTGACTGAGTTATGAATTTTTAAAAAAGGTCTGTTTTCTCTGCCGCGAATGTTATGTCCCAACTTAAAGTGTTAAAAAACAAGCTACTATATTTGGACACAATAAACCGACGAGTCCCCGTCTTCTTTCGTAAACTCTGCCTGTCCAAGGTGTTCCAAAACCAGTACATTTTTCTGTGCAGAGGTCTGATACTCACCGACACGGGCACCGGACATTTATCAGCTACATTATTGACACAAAATATGAAATTGATTGTTTCTCGGGTTGTATGACCGTAACCACATCGTGCAGTGCTGTCTTCGCTGATTTTTTTTTTTTTTAGTAGACGTGTTGTGCACTAAAGAGGTTAGTATCGTTCAGAGATGCTGTTATGTGAAGATCTATTATTCTCACCAGTGTTCTCATTAGGAACTGTGAGAGACTTAAAGACCTATAATATTTTGAAATAAATACTACTATCTCTTCTCTCCAGATTTTTGAAACAGAACATGTCCTAAAGGAATTGACAAAATTGCCTTAAGGACGGATATGATGATAGATTCCATCATGCCTCGTGGATGTGTCGGATCTCAAAGACACTTGCTACTATTGTACAGTTAATCTTGTGTAATATTAGGTAGTTCCTGTAGAAAGTCTTAGTATAATTTCTATTTTATTACAAGTTCCATTTTGACCCGGATCCTTGCAGGCCGGAAAATGAGTTTCCATGAGTAGCGATAGTATTTCTTAGCTGGATTCTGTCATTGATCCGACAGACCTCTTAAGGTATTCCGCGGCCGAATGGTCTTTGAAAGTTTTACTTGTGTTCTCAATAGACTCACATAAAATTGTCTAAGATATTCGCTTTGCTAGTCTTATATCAGCATTGATCTATTGTGTATCCAGTTCTGCTATAGCTTACTTAAAATGGCCTTCCGATAAATTTGTCTGACCTTCGTTTGTATCTTACTATTAACTCGACTTCGTGGTCAATCGATGCATTGTGGGAGATATATTTGCGACATTGTTGCTAATCCAGACTGAATAACATTCCTAGGATAGAATATTCACGGAGTTTTTAACTTGTTTCCTTATATGAGGGTCGAAATTGATATTCAAGAAGTGATTCAGGAAGTGATAGAAAAACTCTTTTGTGATAATTTTCAGCTATCAACTATGACGTATTCCCTATTGCTCACTAATCAAAGGGAAAGTCGTGAGTTCCATCTTTTATACTTTCAAACACATAACATTCTTTTAACTTATATTTATTTCTTTTAACATATGCATGTCATTGGGAGGAATGCTTTCCTTAGTCTTCTCAAGAAGTGCTTCTAAAACTTTTCAATGGAAGGGCCTTCTATGAATAGAATTCTTCTATTCCTTTCCTTCTATTTTCTTTGGGGCCTTCTATGAAAAGATTCTAGTAGGTGTTTTTCAGAAAAACTTTAAGACAGAAGACATAACACAAAATGCTTCTAAGAAAATATTTAACCATTGCCATGCACATGCCATGCCATGGAAGCGTTCTTGGAAGCTATTAAAATAGCCTTGTAGAAGTTTATGAGAATACCTCCTTAAAACACTTTTCGATACGCCTGAAGTGGATTTTTATTTTTAGAATGTCTTTTAGAAGCAGTGTATCTAAGAATGCATGTCAAGTTTGTTTGAAAAATTTTGCTAGGTGTAGGCGCCGAGCTGCTTCTGCTTCAAAGTCAACACAATAACTTCAAATTAAATTAATTAATTAAATACGTTTGTGAAATTTTCATTACAGCTTTACGCACACATTCACAAGCAGTTAGCTTGCACTTTGCTGTGTACAAAACACACATAAACACGCGAACCAACACCATCACCATCAACCATCGTTGGAGTTGGCAAGCTTTTAAGGGGTTTTTTTTCCGCTGTAACTTTCAATAGTCATAAAAATGCAATTTTAACACCGTTACAAATGTAAGCAAAAATGTTCGCACAACACATCAGCACAAACTCTGGGGCACGCACACATACGCAAAGCCAAAACATTATGTTGAGTTTTGGCAGCAATTAAGAGAGAGAATGTGAACATTTAACGCTAAATTTACGATGAAAGCGTTGCCACCATTGTGTAAAGAATAAATAAATTTAAAAACAGAAAAACAGAAAACAACAACAACAACAACAACAACAACAACAACAACAACAACAACAACAACAACAACAACAACATCAACAAAATTTATTTATATTGATTTTAAAAAGCAACAAATAATTACCCGTGCATTGCTCAATATTTGTAAATTTGCATTTGTGTGTTTACGTTTGTGTGCGTGTGTTATGCTGCATATCCTTGCGTTGGCAATGCAAATTACATTTAATTGCTATCGACAAGGCGCGCGCAGCACAAGCTGTCTGCGTTACGAAGAAATTAAATTAAATTATTTTGAAAAAGAGTTGAACACAAACGGCAGCTTTTTAAAACAATAAACAAAAACAAAACTTAATGTTGACGTACAGCTGCTATTTAAATGTATTTGTTATATTTTGGCTTTTCAGAATTTGAGCAATAATTAAGGCTTTAAATAACTTTAATAATAATTGTGGATTTATAATATTTAACAGAATAATTATTATTTAAATTTAAAAATGCTTTTGTAAATATTAATATAAAAAAAAATTGAAACAATTATAATTTTATATATAAAAAAAAAAAAAAAAAAATTGGCCATTTCAGCCCTTGAAAGGACTTTGACCGAGCTTCTTATGATCAATTGTGTTGGGTGTGTTATTAAATGTTTGCACACAATTAACCGAGAACTGGACCTACATGTTTTATGCCGATTCCGAACGGCTAAAGTGCATGTTCTCAAGAAGCTTTACATGGCATTATTTACTCTCTGAGGTTTGCCATTGTCTGCAGAGAGATGGTGACCGATCAGAAAAATTTTTTTATTGAAAAAACTTTTCGCCGCTCCGAGCGTGCTAAGCCACACACTTAACCTACACGCCACGGTCACCACAATTTTATATTTATATTTAATATTTTTATTTAAAAAGTTAAAAAATTCATTAAGGTGGGACATAACATTTGGGGCAGAGAAAACAGACCTTTTTTAAAAAATTCATAACTCAGTCAAAAACAAACATTTATCCAAGATTTTTTTATTATTGTAGAGAATTGAACAAATTACAAAAAAAAAACAAAATTCAAAAAAATATTTTTCACACGGTTTTATAGAGCTTCAAACTGGCGGCAGAGAAAAAAACGGGGCCTCGTGGTTGCAGCGCTGGGAGTCGCAAAAACTGTCCGATCTGGAAAAAAAATGACTTTTTTAAATCTTAAAAAAATTGGTTGTCGTATGACAGGAGCTTTTTATAAATTTTTTTTTTAAATTTTGGGTGATGTTTCAAAGTTGGAAGTGTGTTTTTTCGAAAAAAATTTAGACTTTAAAAATTCATAAAAAATCGAAAAAAATTTTAAAAAAAGCTCGTATCATACGATAGCGATTCAATTTTAAGAAAAAACAAAAAATAAAAAAATTTCGGCAAAAAATAAACCCGCCAGTAACGAAAACAGTAGGTACGAAAAACATGGTTTCAAGATAAACGCGTTCAAAGTTTGTGAACAAGAAAAATTCAAAGTAAAATAAAAATGCGCTCTCACTAATCCGGCTGTAACTTTTGAAACCGTAAGAATTTTTCCATGAAAAATTTCCATTATTTTTTTTTTAGAATCTTAAGAATATTTACTTAAATTCAAAATTATAAAAAAAAATCGATTTCAAAGAACGTCCAATGTCATGTACCCCTTAATAACGATTATATATTACCAAGACAAACTTCATCAAATATGACAGAATGTTTTAATTACATAGAAACAAAAGAAAATTCGAACACTCAAACAACACAAATGTCAACATCAAATCCTGTTGACACTGATTTGAATTTGTTATGTTTTGTTTTTATGTTTCCCCCAATTCACTTATTCATCAACATATAAAGTGGTGAGTTAAAATTGCTGACATAAAAAATTAGAAGCAAAACAATAATAAAAAAACTTTTTATTTCAATTTCAGTTTCACTTTCAGTTTTGCCAGCAGTTGCTTCAAATGTTTTGCTTGTTTTTGATGTTGTTGTTGTTGTTGTTGTTGGTGTTGTTGTTGCTTATATTGCTGCTGATAACATATCGATATTTGTTTGCTTGTGTCACCATGACACTGAGTTTTGTTAAAAAATAATTGTTTGTGCCATTGTATTGCGTTGATGTGTGCGTGACAGTGTAAACAAAAAGTTAACATACTCAAACTTAATTTAATTAGCAATAACTGTTTATGCGCAAAATTTGCATTTTATGTAATAAGCATTGATTTTGTTCTAGTCGTAGGGAATATTCAAGTGCTCATGTCTTATTTTTTTATGTATTTTGTACACTGATATCATGAATTGTTCATGTGACTCATGTTATTGGTTGCAGGAGAAAAATTCATGAATGCGATCATGCTGATCATGTAAAAATTCATTATTTTTTAAATCTTTTTTGGTGCTCTTCCGCATTATGAAAAAAAAATAGTTTTAAGTTTGGGCCAAAATTCATGAATACGATTCATGCAAATCATGTACTGATTCATTAATATTGTTTCTTGTTTTTTGCTTCAGTGCACTCTTGCGCATTAAGAATAATAATTAGTTTTGAGCGGCCCGAACAGGGGCCTGAATCTGTGCTTAATATTCGTGAGTTTTGGATGTAAGCGATTTTTGTCCAAAAATATGCTTTAAAATAATAATGCATATTTTATATGCAATTCATTTAAAAATATTAAAGTGTTTTATGTCAAAGATTTTAGGTGCAGTTTTAAGCTCTTATTTGTAGACCCTTTTGTCGCTTTGCGACATTGTTGTATTTCATTATTTTCACTTCACGCGTCTATAATTCTCTCAGTTAGCTTACTTTTTGTAATTTCACGCCTTTAGTCTTTTTTCTAAACGTGCCTTTTTATGTGTCTGTCTCTCTTTATTTAGCTTATTCATACCTATATCTACATAAATATATATATATATATCTATATATATATGTATACAAATACATTGCTGTCTCGCCATATGTGCTGCCCACTTCCGACCGACAAAGAATTGCGTGCTAAGCTATTATTAAAAATACGCTTTCTTAACTTGAGTTTCTGCTCATCGACAGCTTTTCTCCTCATCGGCACCTCATTTATTGACGTGCCGCCCATCAGCCATCAGCCATCATAAGAAAATTAGCAATACAAATACTTGTGGTTTTCCTTGCGCTACCCTTGGCTGGACTTTATTTACATAGTGGCGAGGCTTATTTGCTTTTTCCTTTTTGTTTGTATTAATTTTCAAGGATTTTGTGGCGCCTAAAATGCCGCAATGTTAAATTAAACAACAACAACAACAACAACAACAACAACAACAACAACAACATAGTTATAACAGCAACACAAACGACTACGTCAATGTGCGTGATTTATGTTTGTATTAATTATTCTTTGCTTATTGTTTTAAGTGCATTGTAGTTAAATGGGCGTGGCCGGATGTGCTCGTGCATGCAACACAACTTGACATGTAGTCTTGCAGTTCTTCCGTTGCATTTTAAACAAAATAATTTGCTATGTAAACCTTGTGTGTTGGTTGTTTATTTTCACCTGACTTCAGGTATGGCAAATGAGTTTGGAAAAGTGTTTAAAAAAAAAATGGAAAACATTTAAAAAATTCAAAAAAAAAAAAGTTGTCTTATTTGCTTGTGCAAATATATACTGAAGTTTGTATATAAAAGCAGCAAATTATTATATGAAACAGGCTTGAGGAGGAAATATTTTTAAATTATGCTAAAAGATACATCAAAAAGTTGAAAATTACATTTTTTTATACCAAAAATACTTGTAGTTAATTGATGTACTTGAATACTGCATACTTTTAGGTTTTTATTTAAATGTTAAAAACTACAACAAAAGCTTTTTTTTGTTGACAGAGCAGCAAGCATTTTTAATAGCCAGTTAGACAACTTTTTTCAACCGATTTCAGCAACCATTTCATGCATAGTTTTAGGTGTTTGATCAATTCTGACTAGCTTTTATTTAAATTATTGATATTAAGTGATAACTTGATTATTTCTCAGCAACTTTGAACATTTAGTTAATATCTTCAAAAGCGAAAAAATGACAAAAAACTTTTAGGCAAACTTGGTGGTGGCCGTGGCCGTGTGAGTTAAGTCTGTGGCGTGGTAGCGAACAGAACTCGGTAGCCCAAGTTCAATGCTCATATATTTCAGAAAATTGATTTCAAATGGAAGACAATGGCAAGCTTTAGAGAGTAAAATCTGTTATGTTAAGCTTCTTGAGAACATGATATAATTATTTATGTAACGTGTTGTAAAATTTTGTGGAAAAGGAGAGGAGCAGTTGGTGTCTACTAGGTGGAGTAATTAAGAAATACATGAAGTACCGTTAAATACTCAAATACAGCCTGAAAATAATCTTATTTCCACACATTTTTTATCTGATTTTCAGTCCTATACCTGATGTGTGTGTGTTCATTTTAAGTTCAGGTTTAGTTTTTACCATCAGACATAAAAAAAATATGTGTCGAACATATCGCACACTAAATACAAAACAGTCACAACTCAAAAAACATGACTTTTCAGGAGAAGCGAAAAATAAAACCCTTTGGTTGATACTACAGAAGAAAAGCAATTTTCATTTAAACACATAAACTCCATTCTTCCAGTTATTGAAGAAAGTAATGAAAAATAAAGTGAGATATGTGTTTTGTAAATCGATTTATAACAAAAAGTCGGTATAAAAAAATTTTGAGTTGTGACTGTTTTGTATTTAGTGTGCGATATGTATGTATCCCGAAAGATTCACAAGGGTTAACATAACAGTACACGTATCAAACAATTTCTTTCAAGCAATTCGTTAAAACATAGTTTACATAGTTTTAATCAAGGACCGAAAGTAATGATTATTTTTCAAATTTTAATGAAAAAAGTCAGCAAGTTCTCAGTGTCGGAAGAAAATTTTGAGTTTGCCAAAATGTAGGAATTTGTAATGCCTCTTAGAATAAATAATGATTTAGATAATGAATAAGCATTAAAATTAAAAATTATTATTATAAATTGATTTTTATAGTGTGCAAGACAAAAACCGTTTAAAAATTTTTTTAAGATTTTTACAATTTTGCTCAAAAATAAATATTATTTTTAATTATTTAAAAAATAAATATTTTTTTAATTTTTTAAAAAATAAATATTTTTTTTTTAATTTTTCAATTTTTATTTTTTTTTTTGTTTTTGTTAAAAAGATATTTTCGATTTTAAATTATTTTTTGATTATTTTGCACACAAATAATAATTATTTTTTATTTATCTTTTTTGCTCACACAAAAAATCATTTTTTAATTTTAAGTTTTTTGTTCAAAATAAAAATTTATTTATGTATACATTTTTTTTTTTTGTTTAAAATAAAAACTTAAAATGAGATGTAAAAAAACATTTTACATATTTTCTTGACCAAAATTGTAAAAAAAGTCTTGTAAGAAGAAAGCGTATGACGTCGACTTTTATTTCTGAGCAAAAAAAAAAATAAATAAAAAATCTAAAAATGATTTATAAATCTGAACAAAAAATTATATAAAAAAAAATTATTTGCATTATTGAACGAAATAATTAAAATCCACAAATGAGTTTTATTTTTGACCAAATCATTTTTTTGATTTTTTTGTTGGAGGCACAAAATAATAATTAAAAAATTAGTCTTTTGATTTTTTTAAAAAAAAAATCAGAATCGAAAATGATTTTTTTATTTAATTGAGTAAAAAAGTAGAAATCAAAAAATTATGTATAAGTTTTTTTGTAAAAAAACAAATCAAAAAACGATTTTTATAACTAAGCACAAAATTAAAAAGCAATACGTAACGAGTATTTCATATAAGTTTTTATATTATTCATAATAATTATGGTTCCGGGTTTAAATATTGCAGACATTTAGGCTTTTTATTTAATTATCACAAGCTCAGATATTCATTCTTTTTCAATTTAATCATTTCAATAATTGCATTTCATTTAATTTAATAACTTCAGTCAACTCTCTTATTTGAAACTTAAAATTGTAAAAAAGTAAAAAAAGCATAGCATATTTGTAGACCATAAAGCTTGTTAGAGCCCAAAGACAAACTTAAAAATCTTTAGAGACTTTAATGAACTCTTTTAATTAAAATAATATATTTTTGAATGGATTTCTACATTTTTGTACTGCACCAAAATATAACCTCCTTTTTGATACATTATTAAAAATGTAATTTTTTTTTCAATATTGCATACATTTAGGCTTTTTTTAATATAAAAAATAAAATAAAATTAACTTAAAATATTGTTCCTTCTCACAATATAAATTGTTTAAAAATTGCATACTTTAAGGCTTTCGATCATTCTGACTATCTGCCAGAATTTTTCAGCTTCAAATCAATCTAAATTAATTCAAGTTTTTCGGAGCTATTTTAAGGCATTATCTGACTTTTATGAAAAATAATTAATAAATATTAACATTGTTTTTTAAGATAACATAACATTTTTATTGAGACTTAAATCCATTGCATGCTATTCAACAGCTCTTTACAATTTAGTCTTCAATTTATATTGCATACTTTCATAGTTGTAGAAGTTATAAGTCTTCGAACCTCTCTCGTTAATTTTCTTAAAATGAATTGCGAAATATTGCATACTTTTAGGCTTTCAGTCAAACATAACAGTTTTTCATTAAAACAACTGCTTGTTTCTAAGCATCGAAACCAGTGCATATCGTTAGGCATACTAAAAAGTTTGAGTCAAAATCAAAGTGTCACAAAAAATATTAAAATACTCAAAAATTATCTTAAGGGGAGACATGACATTGACCGTTTTTTTAAATCGACTTTTTTAAAATTTTGTAAATATTCTTAAGATTCTAAAAACAAAATTTCTTACAGTTTTTGAAACCGAAGTTACAGCCGAATAAGTGAGAGCGCATTTTTATTTTTCTTTGCATTTTTCTTTGTTCACAAACTTCGAAAGCGTTTATCTCGAAACCATGTTTTTCGTACTGGTTCATTTTTTGATGAATTTTTTTTTTTTTTTTGTATTTTTTTAAACTTGAGTCGCTATCGTATGTCACGAGCTTTTTTGAAATTTTTGTTCGATTTTTTATAAACTTTTAAAGTCAATATTTTTTTCAAAAAAACACACTTTCAAATTTGGAACATCACCAAAAATTAAAAAACGATTTACAAAAAAGATTTAAAAAATTTTGTTAAGATTTAAATAAGTCATTTTTTTTCCAAATTGGAAAATTTTTGCGACTCCCAGCGCTGCAACAACGAGGCCCCGTTTTTTGCTCTGCTGCCAGTTTGGCGCTCTATAAAACCATGTTGGAGTGACAAATATTTTTTTTTTTTTTTTAATATTTTTTCTTGTAATTTGTTCAATTTTGGAAAAATGTTTCTTTTTGACTGAGTTATGAATTTTTCAGAAAAAGGTATGTTTTCTCTGCCGCGAATGTTATGTCCCAACTTAAAACACAACTAAGCTTTGGTTTTCTAAGCATACATTAAGAAATTATTTTATATTTTTTGCAAACTAGAAATAGATATTATTTTTTTAATTTTTTTTTTTAATGTTTTATGAGACTTCTTGTTCAGTTGTGCCTTAAAACTGTTGTGTTTACTTTTTGGCGCACCTTTACTATTTGCCTGACTCTCAATATTGCATACTTTTTGGCTGTCATAAGTATTAATATATATATTTTAAAATTTTCATTTTTAAATTCTCTTTCGAGAATTGCTTATATAATGCATACTTTTAGGTTGTTGTTCCATCATGTCTAACTGTTATATTTTTTTTTTATTTTTATTGCCAATCAGCTAAGTTCCAACCAATTGTATACATAAAAGTTTAACAATAAAAAAAAAATCTAATCATACTGTTAAAACTCATCGCAGAGCCACACTCATCTCAAAAATCCAACCATATCTGCGATAAAACAGCAGCTTTAAATCATACCAAAATCAACTTTATTGAAGCATTATTTTAGGCATTACGTGATTTTTCAAGCAATTAAGCAATTTATATTAATTTTTTTTTTAAAAACAATGCATTTTTCTCAACTTTCATGTTTTATTCTTGCTTAAAACTTTTGCCTTTTCTTTGAAAGACCTTTAAAATGTATATTTTAATAAATATTGCATATTTTTAGGCAGTTTTCGTTTTATGAAAATAAAACTAAACAATATTATATTTTCATTTTCTAATATTCTTAACATTAATTGCCAAGATATTGCAAATATGCAAAATCAGGCTTATTTCAATTATGAATAGTTCTTAATATTAATTATATTTTTAATAAATTTTTTTTTAATTAAAAATTTGCTAGCTTCGAAGAAATGTTTGATATAAACTTGAAAATAAATTTATAAATAAACAGAAAACATTAAAGCAAAGCCTTAGGCCGCGTTTATAGTGAACGCGATTCAGACAGGCAGGCAGACAGGCAGGCTAAAAAAAATCTGTGTTTTAAAAACGAGATGCAGATAGCTATCTATCTCGCTTGTTCACATTGCCTGTCTGCCTGCCTATCTGACTCGGCGTTGACTATAACCGCAACCTTAGGCATGCTTTAAGGCTTGTCGCAGAAAGTAAAAAAATCTTAAAAATTTCCTAAAATTACAAGAAAGTTGCTGCTTTAACTTTTTGGCAGCATATTTTTAGGCTTTACTTGATTTTCTTTGCTAGAAAGCGATACATATGAACCTTTTTTATTCAATTAATATAAATTTTTTTTTGATCAAAACTTTTAATGTTTTCCTTTTGCGTCAATTTTTTAACATACTTTTAAAAACTGACTTTTCCCTCAGTATTGTATACTTTTTGGCATATTTTTAAGCTTAAATGTATGCAAACTAAAGCTCTTGCAAGCATACTTTTATGATTCTACCTTTGGCTCAGTGCTTTAAAGCTGCTCAAAGTTATTTGCATAACTTGCACTGCAACGTAATGCATAGCATATTTTAAGGTGCTGCTGCCACTGATTCTGTTTCTGCTGGTTAAACAAGACGATCGATTGATTTTTCACTTTTACATTTTCTAATAATGTTTGAGCGCTTTTAGAGCTCGTCCCCATTTTTTGCTGTTATGCTTTTTACAGTTGTTTTTTTTTTTCTTTCTTTTTAGCTGTTATGCACTGTATTGGGGTTACATGCTTCATAAATCTGTAGCTGCTACTGCCAGGATCAACTCGACTCCTGGTGTGCTAATATGTTGATTCAAGTGTATAAATTCATTTACAAAGACACTCCACCACTCACACATACACACTTGTTCTCCCCTATGCATGCATATTTAGCCAAGTGGCAGCAACGTTAGCTCTATCGATGCAGGCTAAAGTTATTGATCACTGTCAGCTGTGTAGAGGGCAGCTTTAATGCCGTCATCCGCCCACATTGCTGTTGTCGCTGTTTTTATTTTTGCTTTTACTGCTGCGGCTATGGCTGCTGTTTGCATTTCACAAGCTGCTCATGAATCCCCGATGATTTTTGCTGCATTTTCTTTGCTTCTTGCAGAGTTTGTTATGTATGTATGTGCGGCTGTGTTGTAGAAAGATGTGCAGTTGAGGTCTTATGTTGGCCCCGTTGAAATGGAAATTTACAATATTTACATGCAGTTTGCTAGCAGATTGGCAGAAAGCAAGCAGTTGTGTCTGTATAAGATTTTTGTTTTTTTTTACAGTTTTGTTTAGTTTTGCTTAGCCACATTTTAGGAGCTTGCCCTGGTTTTTGGTGCTAAATTGTAGAAATTATTTGACTTCAAAGCAAACACGGCAATTGGCTTCACTGGGAGTCAATATCTTCGTAACTTAATTAAGTTACACTGTTGCTAGTTGGGGAAATCATTGTGAGCAAAGATTTGTAAATGTTAAAATTTTTGTAGTTTTTTAAAAGTAGGCTAAGTTTTGTAGTTCACATGAAAGTGAGTTGAGAAATGTGTGTCGGAAATCTGCAAACTGCAAACACTAAAAATATTTCCTTCATTATCCTTGAGTTCTTAAATTTTTCGTTATTTACTAACGTAAGCCTTTAGGAACTCCAATAAAACTATGTTAAGAGCTATCAAAACCAAAAATTCGTTTTTTTTTCAATTTAACTAAACGATAATTGTTCAAATTTCGCGGAATAGGTCTAGTTTTGCTCAACCAGTAGCTAAAGGAACTCCATTATACACGGAATCAAAAATTATTCAAATGAATTTTTACAATATATCCATGAGTCTCATTCATGAATACAAATTGCAGTAACCAATTACCTGAAACTCATGAACTATTCATGATATCAATGTACAAAATACACAAAACAGACACGAAAATATCAATATTTCATAGGACTAGTTTTTAAAGTTTTTAAGTCGTATCTACAAGATACAAGAACCAATAAAAACTTTCATAAATGCCGTGAAAAAGTACAAGTGCAACATGAATTATTCATAATTTTCGTGAAAAAATTCATGAAATTCATAAACATGTACAAGGATACTAAGAACAGTTCAAGCTTGATTTGAGTAACAAAAATGCATGGATCAACGTTCGTTTATTATAAATTCTTTTATATATTTTACAAACTTTTTATAAAATTTTTTTATATATATTTTTTTTTTTTTTTATGCAAGATGACAAAAATGTTTCTTTTTTTTAATATTTTCTTTTATTCTTTTTCATTATTTTTGTTGAAATGACATTTTCTTCAAAGTTGCGTAAACGTGAACTACTTCAAAAATTAAGGTTGAACATAACATTCGCGGCAGAGAAAACAGACCTTTTTTAAAAATTCATAATTCAGTCAAAAACAAACATTTTTCCAAATTATTATTGTAGAGAATGGAAAAAATTACAAAAAAAAAATTCAAAAAATATATTTTTCACTCCAACATGGTTTTATAGAGCTTCAAACTGGCGGCAGAGAAAAAACTGGGCCTCGAGGTTGTAGCGCTGGGAGTCGCAAAACTTGTCCGATCTGGAAAAAAATGACTTTTTTAAATCCTAATAAAATTGGTTATCGTATGACAGGAGCTTTTTATAAAATTTTTTTTTAAATTTTGGGTGATGTTCCAAATTTGGAAGTGTGTTTTCTGGAAAAAAATATTGACTTTAAAAATTCATAAAAAATCGAAAAAAAAATTTAAAAAAAAATTGCCATACGATAGCGAATCACGTTTAAAAAATAAAAAAAAAAATAATTCGTCAAAAAATGAACCCGCTAGTGCCGCAATCAGTACAAAAAACATGGTTTCGAGATAAACGCGTTCAAAGTTTGTGAACAAAGAAAAATGCAAAGAAAAATAAAAATGCGCTCTCACAAAACCGGCTGTAACTTTTGAACCCATAAGAATTTTTTCATTTTTTACTAAAATACAAAATTATAAAAAAAGCCGATTTCAAGAAACGGCCAATGTCATGTCCCCCCCTTAAGAGATCGACAATTCATATAATCTAAGCACAAATACAAGAGTAGCAAGAATAGTTCGTAAAGTAAGAGTAAAAAATGCATCAAGTTCATGTTGTAATACATTAAAATCGTTAACTTTTTAATATATTTAGTAAGCTTTTTCAGAATTTTTTCAAAAACCAACTATTGAAAGCGAAGAAAAAATTTTTTTTCTTTAACGTCTCACTAGCTGCCAAATAATTTTTAAGCTTTATTAAGCACAGAAAACGCTTCTTGCTCTTCATAGTTCTCAGATGCGTAAAGTCGTTAATACCAGCAATATTCGTAGCATTCTACTAATGGCGAAAAACCAATGCTTAAGCGACCCAAAAATATGCAACCCTATCCAGCAACGTTCGCCAAGACATTTTCAAGTGTGCTTTATGTAACGCCACTTAGCTGATGCCTAAAATACTACAACCGCAATTAGTTTTCCTTTGATGTACTTTCCACTTAAAGGCGTTCTCACATTATCTCTGCATGATGTCTAAAAGTATGCTACAAAATAATAAACTGCCTCATTTTCGTTGGCAAATAATTAATGCTGATGTTTTGAAACTGCTTTTGCTACAACATCAATTATTTATGTGAGTTCGTTTTTAATTGCATTTCAACTCATTGCGAACATTTTGGAAGAATTAAGCAAGATAAATATTTAAAATGTTTTTGTATAGAGCAGCAGGAGCAGCAGCATACTTTTAGGTGACCCATATACTCGTTTATATATTCGTGCATGCCATAAAACATAAAGTTGTAATTTAGACAAAAATTTAAAGTGTTTTTTCGTTTTTTGTTTTGTGTGATTCATAGTCAAAGCTTTGCAATATAATTTTCATGGTCGACAGAGTCTACAAACTAGATGTCAGCTGCAGTTGAAACTGGCGGCACAGAAAAAGTGAGGTTAAATGCTAATAGCTTATCACACACACACACACACACACACACACACACACGTAAACTCACAAGTTCACTTTTACATAAAGGGGGGCAAACAGCATCAGTTGTGCAAAAATATACAAGTTCTTGCATGTAAAAAAGGATAATATTCAAACAGACGATATCGTTGTGTTGCCATCTTTTGTGGTCTGCATACTTGGCAGTTGAGCAGACATTGTTGTTGTTGTTGTTGTTGTTTTTTGTTGTTATTGTTTTTGCTAATAGCGCCCAAAATCGTGCATGTGTGTGCGTTTCAGCAATGTTATTAGCAACTAAGCCGCATGTAATATCCTGATGACATCCTCGAACTACTTTCTCGCAACGGTGACACTGACTCCAGCTCCTTTTGCTGCTGCTCTTGCTGCTAAAGCTGTTGATGAATATTTAAATGAGACTAGATAAAATCTGTGAACCGTTCGTTCTGTGGCTGGCTGCAGCTACAAAAACTCTAAAATTTGATTTACTAATTTTCAACCCGAAAACTTTTTTCTTTTTGTCGCTACATATTTTGTCGATATATTTTCACTATGTTTATGTTTGTATATGATCTTTGTCAAGAAGTTGCTTGCAAGCCATCCTTTGCTCGATACTTCATACATATGTTTATATCAGTGTGTGTGCGCTTTTGAAGCACCTTAACTGTTTTTTGTTGTTATGCCTGTCATCGATGGAATTATTTTTCTATGCTTGTATCTATTTTTATCTTTATAGTTTTTTCCTTTTATTCTCGTTTTTTTTTTTTTTTTGTTTGTTTCTTGTTTGTTGTTGTACTCCTTTATGTCACTCAAGCACAGGCTGTCGCTAATGTTATGCCTAAGTATGAGTTTCAGTTTGAAGCATAATTTTAGGCATTTAAAGGAAACGTGCTTGTGCCGTTAGTATGAGGCTTAATGCATTTAAATGAGAAAATTATGGCGCTTAGTTGAAGTTGCGCCCCTTCTGCTGCTGCTGCTGCTGCTGCCTTTAGACAGCAGCAAGGAAAGTATACAAAAATACATTTTTTTTGTACACTGTGTGCTAGATAAATTTATTAAATTTTAAAAATTTAATGCTCTATTTAAATATTAATAGCAAATCATCATGCTCAAAAATATGCAATGAAAGTGGCCATAGCCAAAGCAAAGTTTAGGGTTGAGTGTTGCTTGTGAGTGGCGTAGGTAGGTAGGGCAAGAAGTCTAATTTTGCAATAAGTCACTTCAAGTGGCATATTTTTGGGCATATTTTTAAGAGAAAGGCACAAGCTATTTTTATTGTAAAGTGAAAAGCTTTGACTTATTAACTACTGCCAATAAATGTTGCTATGTATAAGAAAAGCTTTAGAAAAATGTAAATTTTTAATTTGTGAATGCAAATTTGAAAACAGCCTACTTTTATGCACTCAATATTATGCCATAAGGTTGGAATATTTTAAAATTGTTTATTCTGAGTAAAAACTAACTCACTTTAAGTAAAAAATAAAACAACTAAAATAATAGAAACATTATCATGCCCAGAAGTATGCAATAAATTATGTCTAATAAAATAAAATTTAGGATTGAGTGCTGCTTGTTAGCAAAAGAGGTAAAATAAGGCTTTTCATGCAATAAGTCATGCCTTGGCATATTTTTAAGAGATGTAAACAAAAAACAGGGCCTATATTTGGGCTTATTTAAGTTTTTACTCAACAGCTTTGGCTTGTTGACTTCATCTAGTGGACATGACTACTTTAAAAATAATAAAAAAATAAGTATAAAAAAAAATAATAAAACATAAGTTTATAAAAAAAGTGTATAATTTTAGGCTGTAGTTTTTAAGAAACTTAAAATTTTTACTAAAAAAACAGCTCAACTAAGATTATTTCTATAACATTTTATATTAAATTTTACAATTTCTGCCTGTTTTAGGCTGCATAAATTATGCAGTACAATTTGATAAATAATTCATTTGTAAATCAACAACAACAATAACAAAATTATCAATTTGTAAGTATTAAAAATAAATTCATAAGATTATATGAAAAAATTTAAAAAATTAAAAAAACACTCCAAATTATTTATTTTGAGACAAAAATTACTCAAATTGCTCAAAAAAAACCTCAAATTAAAAAATAAAATAATTAAACTAATAAAAATATCTTGATGCCCAAAAATATGCAATGGCTACAGATACAAAGTACACTCAGAAAAATATCAACTGTAATATTAACAGTCGGCCGCTGTTATTTCAAAACACTGTTCGATTGAATGATTTGCGTTTAAGTAAACAATTTTCTTTGTTGAATGAACGTTTCAAAGTATTTTTGTGCTGTTAAAATCATCTGTTGAAATATTTTTGTGCTTATATTGAATTGTCAATTTTTTCTAAGCAATAGTTTTTATATGTGTTTTGCTATATTTATATTATCGTTGCCAGTAGCTCAGTGGATGTGCACTAGACTGTCATGCGGGAGACGTGGGTTCGAACATTAGCTGTGTAAGTATCAAAAATTGTAATTTTATAATTGAAATAATAATAATTCTGTTTCCTTAATAGTTTGGTCAAAAATAACCTTCAAAATAATTTGCTTACAATCTTGCAAAAAAAAATTGCAAATTTGATTTTTATTTAAAAAAAAATATTTTATATAAAAAAAAATTTGTTATTGGCCTTGCCGGATTTGAACCGTGGACACTCGATTACTAGACGCACACGTTAGCACACTCGGCCATACATGAACTTTCAAACCAATGATCAAATTTCAATATATAAGTTTTTATACGGGTTTCGTGCTCCATAGACCAACAGTTAACCTAACTGTGTAGACTGTTGATTTGATAGTTTCATTTGTTGGATGGTATTTAACAGTGAAATCTGTTATTTCAACCCATGATTTGTTTGATAAAACAGCATTTTTTCCCTGAGTGTAAAGACTTGAGTGCTGCTGGTTAGTGATAGAGTTCTAAGGCGGTCTAAAGGAGGTAAGGCAATTCTAATTTTGCAATAAGTCATATGAAGTGGCGTTTTTGTAAAAGCTGTCGAGAAAAGCAAGGCATACATTTGGGCTTATTTTAGTTTTTTTTTAAAACAAATATGGTTTATTGACTATTTTTATTGGTAATGATGTGCTGAAACATAATAAAATAATAAAATAGCAGTTCATAAAAATTATTGCCTACTTTTAGGCTATAATTTTTAAGAAACTTAAGAATTTTACTAAAAAAGATACGAAACAAGGTTTATTTCTTTAACTTTTTTGTTAAAATTAACAAATTCATTAAAATATAAAAAAGCCTGCAAACATTTGGAAGAGAAATTTTGCGATGCACTAGTGGTTCGCCCAAAAGTTCTCTGGAGTATATATAACTTTTTGCTTAACCAAGTGATGAATACGCGATTCAACAAAATTACAATTACAATTCTTGCTTCACTTATTTCGGCGATCGTTCGACGATGGATCGCTTCTCAATCGCCCAAGCGAGGAATGCGCAATTCATGAGAAAATTTCAAAATCCTCCCTCGCACATTCCAGTGATCGTTGAGAGATGAATCTCTTTTCAATACCGAAAGTGAGACATAAGCGAGTCACTAACAAATTTCGAAATCTTCCTTCGCTCATTGGGATGATGGACGCGTTTCGATAGCCCACGTATTGAATGCGTGATTCACGAAAAATTTCAAAATTTTCTTACGCCCATTCCGGCAATTGTTGAACGATAGATCGTCCAAGCGATGAATGAGCGATTCGAAAACATTATCAAAATTTTCCTTCTCTTCCGGCGATCGCTGGATGAAAAATTGCTTTTCGATAGCCGAAGCGATGAATGCGTAATTTACAAAAAATTTCAAAATCTTCCTTCGTTATTCGAAAATGAAGCAAGCTCTGAAAAATCGTTAAAATCGATAAAAAAGTTAAACTAAAATTTTTTTTTAAATAAATTTAATTGGGACAGAAGATCGTCTGTCGAGTCTGCTAGTAAACAACGATGCTTTAAAATCTTTGAGGAACCCTTAAAGCGTCTCGTGGGCCACTCTTGTTGGTGAATAGCTTATGAGCCCTCTCGTCGGCGTATTCACGACTCTTCTCAGCGAATTGCATAAGACCCTTCTCGGCGATTTGTTGGCAAAACTTGCAAGTGAATCGCTTAAGATTCCTCTCGAGGACTGATTCGCGACTCTTCTCAGTGAATCGCTTAAGACCCTCTCGGCGAATTGTTGGCGAATCTTCCTTGTGAATCGCTTTTAGGGCCTCAGCTGCTGGCATTCGGCAATATCCGGATGTCTCTCAAACATGCCTGCAACGCAAAACAACAACTATTATAACAAAAGCAGCAAAAACACTTAAAATGTCGATGAACAACGTTGAACTGGACAGCAAAACGTATATTTGCATTACCTTGAATACAAACGGGCAGCTGCTTGTCGCATTAAATATATATTTAAAAAAAAAAATAGCACATATTTTTAAGCGCATTTTTAAAACAACTAAAGTGCATGCTGCCCACTTGCCAACAGACAAGTGAGGCTTCTAAGTATGTGTGTGTGTTTGTGTAGAGTTTGGCAAAAAAATGTTAAACACTTCAACTGGCACTCGCAACAAAATGTTGTATATTTAAAAGCCTCAACTAAATAGCCAAAAAGTATGTAATTTTATTGCGCTTAAGCTAAACTAGAACAGCTTTAGTAAAATATGCAGTATATTTAAAGGGGCAGCTTGCTTAAAGCAAAGCTGTGTATTAAGAATTTTTAGCGCTTGTTACATATTTTTAGCTTTGCAACGTTTTAATAAACGTGAAAGTCTCACTCCTCCGCCTCACCCAATAAAACCCTGCACTCACCACGTCAACAAACACTCGACACAAATATCAACAGATGCAGAAAAGGGTTGAAGAAGTTATATATTAAAACAAAAAACAAACAAAAAATACATAAAATAAAAAATATGCCTGCCTGCAGCCTCAGCAAAGCTTTGGCAAGACTGCGCCGGAAGCGGAAGCTGAAGTGTTATTTTATTTATATAAGCACAATATTTCTTTTTTTTTCTCTCCTCCATGTCCTTATAAGCGACACAGTTGAATGAATATTGAGCGTATTTTAATTGTTTGTATACACATTTGCCTCAATTAGAGCACGCCTGAACATATGCAAGATATTTGCTTGAATGGCAGTACAAAATGATGAAAAAACGCGTTATTGTGTTGTATACAAAATTGTTGCTGTTGGTGGTGGAAGCCAAGATGAAGCGCGGGCAGAGTAAATATCTTGTCGTTTTTGTTGTTGTTGTAGCTGGGTTTTCTTGCTGCTGCTATTGAAGCAAATACTTCTGCTTGCAGCAGTACCAAGAGCAACATCAGCAGCAGCAGCTAAAACATAAAAAGCATTTGAAACAGCAGTGTTAGCAAAAATAAACATCTAATTGCAAAAGCCTACATTTAGGCACACAACATTTAAGCACTGAAGATGCGTTGAAACTGTTGATAGAGCAATAAAAATTATGCAAATATAAGATGAAATGACAGAACATTTGCATAAAACAGTTTTAGCGGGAGAGGGTAAGAAAAATAAATGCTGGTTAATGGGGTGAGCAAAAGTAGCTGTGCATATATATATATATATAGCAGTATACATATTTAAACATATATATATAGTTAAGAAATGTGTTTGACATAATTTGTTAGTCAGTTGCTTTCAAGTAACCAACGCGTTGACACAGAAATTATATCAATATATTCTTTAATTGACTTTAAAGCTCTAAAGCTCTATATAAGTAGCGAGTGACAACTGTGCTGTATATCTAAGACAAGAAAATAATTACACTGAAGCAAAAAATAACGCAATAATTATGCATTTTTAAACGATCTCCATGTATCGCAATCATGAATTTTGGACCAACAACCAATTACATGAGGCACATGAATTCTTCATAATATCAATGTTCAAAATACACAAAAGAAAGCACGAGAACATGAATATTTTATGAGCCAAATTTGTACAGTTCATGAAGAGTGTGTACACGCCACATAACAATTAAAAAAAATTTCGTAAATTTCATGAAAAAATACAAGGGGAATATGAATCGTTCATAATTTTAGTGAAAAAAATGCATAATATTCATGTACAGAAACGAGGAGAACTAGAAAACTACATGCATGATAAGATAAGTAACAAAAATGCATGAACCTCAAGAACATAAACAAGGGCAACGTGAACTACTTTAAAAGTTTAGTGACCAAAATTCATATGAACCATGTACAAATACAATGGAACCAAGAAAAGTTCATAAGATAAGAGTCAAGAATCCAAGAAACTCATGTACGTATACAAGGAAACCAGGAACTATTTTAAGCATTTATTGAACAAAACTCATGAATTCTTTGTATACATTAGGACGGTTTGGCTTGTACACAATTAAAACTAGATAACCGGGTTTAAATATTCCTTGACTCATTTTAGTAACCTTCACAATACATCTTTGCGATGTCAACGGATTAAAAAATGTAACAATCTAAGGAGCTATAAAGTACAAAAAGTACTTGATAGGTCAGAAGAAAAGGGTGCCGAAGCCAAGAGGAGGGCTTGAAAACTGTATCGCAACTACCTGCCCAAATTTGATTGCGTGATCATGGAGGATGAAACATACTGCAAAGTGGATTTCAAGCAGTTACCTGAACACGGATATTATACTGCGGTTAGAAGGGGTGGAGCATCCTGTAAATTTTCCACCGAAAAATATACTAAATTTCCAAAGATATACATGGTGTGGCAGGCCATTTGCAAATGTGGCCTTCGAAGTAAGGAATTTGTGCCATATCGCATAATCAACACCGAAATTTACATCAGATAGTGTCTGGAGCGGCGTTTGCTGCCTTTTATACGTCAGCACCAAGGTTCAGTACTATTTTGGCCTGACCTGGCAACATGTCTCTATGCACAGAGAACGATGAATTGGTACCAAGCCAATAATGTCACTGTCGTACCAAGAGAAGCAAATCCTCCGAATTGCCCCGAATTTCGTTAAATCGAAAGATATTCGGCTTTACTGAAAATAAATCTTAAGAAGACCAAACAAACTGCAAAAAAAATCGAAATATTTCGTCGTAAATGGCGTGGGGCACACACTAAGGTCAACGAAAGGTCGGTAAAAAACCAACTAGAGGACCTTAACCCTAGAACCATAATGTACGTAAATTTTACGTGTATTATTCAATAGTAGTAACGTAGTATAAAATAACGTTATGGTTCTAGGGTTAATCAAAAAGTGCATAATTTTTTCTTAAGTGTATTTTTTTCAGTGTAAATAATTTCAGTATAAAATTTTCGATTATTAAGTAAAGTTCACTAAATAATAAACTGAAAGAAATTTTAAAAAAACATCATTGGTTTTTTTACAATAAAAAAAAAAAAACCAAAGGACAGTTATTTCTGGGACAGTCTTTAGTACATACAAGGACCCAATGAAAAAGTCTGCGAATCAGTTTGTATAAAACAAAACCAATACAAGCAAGCACAACAAAACAAAAACAAAGAAAGCTGCTGGCACAGCATAAGCAGCTGATGATTGACATTCTTATATAAATACATGCATTTTTCTTCTTTTATTTTACTATTTTGTAACTTAAATATAATAGTGACAATATCCAAAATAAGATATTCATTCAGCGCAGGATATAGCCGATATTTAAATATATATATTATTTTTGAACGATGAGTATTAAAGGCTGTAGGTATACCCTAAAGTATTCGTCAAAAAAGTTGCATGGCCTTGAAAAAATCTGTTAAGGAGGGAGGGATGTTTATAATTTTGTATTTTAGGTAATATTCTGCAGATTATAAGAAAATAAATTCTTCACGGAAAAATCTTACTGGTTTAAAAGTAAGAGCCGGATTAGTGAGAGCGCATTATTATTTTTCTTTGCATATTGCTTTGTTCACAAACCTTGAACGCATTTATATCGAAACCATGTTTTTCGTACTGGTTACGGCAATGGAGGGTTCTTTTTTTGACGAAAGTTTTTTTTTATTTTTTTAAACTTGATTCGCTATCGTATGACACGAGCTTATTTTTAAAACTTTTTTTCGATTTTTTATGAATTTTGAAGGTCAATATTTTTTCGAAAAAAACACACTTTCAAATTCGGAACATCATCAAAAATTCAAAAAAATTTTTAAAAAAAAGCTCCTGTCATACGATAACCAATTTGGTTAAGATTTAAAAAAGTCATTTTTTTTCCAGGCCCTGTTTTTTTTCTCTGCGGCCAGTTTGAAGCTCTATTAAACCATGTTGGAGTGAAAAATATATATTTTTTTTCTAGTAATCTGCTAAATTCTCTACAATAATAAAAAAAAAATTTGTTTTTGACTGAGTTATGGATTTTTAAAAAAAAAGGTCTGTTTTCTCTGCCGTGAATGTTATGTCTCTCCTTAAACCATTTTAATTTTATATTTTCTTTTTTACATTCGAACATTCATTTCTAGCCGAACTCAGGTTGAGGTCGCTACAAGCTAAACAATTGAAAATATTCACGATATGGTGTTGGTCGATCGGAGATTGAAAGTTCGGAAAATTCTGGACTGGAAGCCATAAACCTATCACATGGCTCAACTTTTTCGATTTTAAATGATCACTTTAGTATGAAAAAGCTAGCCACACGATGAGTACCACGTTTTTATGCTACCAAAAGGGTACCACCAAAAGTCACGAACTTATTGAACCGTCCTTGTATATTTCTTATTGATGCTATTTTATTGAACTTTAGTTATATGTAAATTTCAAACGGAAAAAAGTAAGCTTTTACTTACATGATGCCTTAATGTAGCTTACATTGCTAATAAAATTTTTGATAGTTACCTGAAATGAAACAAAAAAATAATATAGTTTAGTATATGTTTAGAATAAGTTGTAGAAACAAAATTATGGCAGGAATTTCTCCACAAAATGTGAGTGTTCGATAAAATAATGTCAATGATGATGATGATGAAAGTTTAATTTCAGTCAGTTGTACTAAATAACTAAATCATAACTAAACTAAACTTTAAATTCAAGTGTTTTTGAAAAATTTCATTTTAAATAAATATCTTGATACAAAACAAAATATATGCCTTTTCAGCTCTTGAAAGGACTTCCAGATTCTTGACTAAAGGCTAAAGTTCTCGAAAGCTAAACACCAGAGAAGTGAAGGCCGAACAGAAATATGTATTTATTTTGAAAAAACCTTTTTCTGTGGTGAGGATTGAACTTGAGATTCGTAGGATCGCACGCCACACACTTAGCAAGCATAACCATGACCGCCATTATCTAAAATACTTTCTAGCAAAAATTTGACATTTTACTCAATTTTTGTATAAAATAATTTATATCTTTAAACATTGACAAAGTTAATTATTATTGTTTGTTTTCTCGCATCAATGCTATTATTCGCAAGGTAATAAATATCTTAAGGAAGATGTGAAAATTTTACTATATTTTACTAATAAAGAATAGAGATGAATATAAAACAGATGCATATTAAAAGGTGTTTTTATAAAAAAAAAAAACATATACAACCTAATGAACTTAGTTTTGCATTAAGCTCCAATAGATGTCCTTTGCACTTCAATAAGATCATCTGATAGAAACCAAATATTTTTCTAGCTACACCAGTCTTCGAAATTCTTGTATTTTTTGCAGTGCATTAAATTTGATAACAGATACTACAAAAAAGTAATTTATAAAAAACATTCTTTTTCTAATTTTTTTAATTCAGCTGGCATGCCTGTGTAACGCCCTGCTGAGCCATTGAAAAAAATAAGCAATAAATTTTTGCCACTTGAATGCTTGAGCGATTAAATAGTTTGTGCAACTGGCAGGGGTCAATAGGAGTTGGCGAGGAGAAAGACGTTAAAAAAAACCAAACCTAAATATAGAATGAGAGGTGAAGAAAGTACTTAATTTAAGCTAAGCATTAAAAGCTTAACGGCAATAAGGCAGAAAAAGTGGGTCGAAAATTTCAATATTAAGCCAGAGTAGGAGCTGAAGAATAAAAAAAGTGGCGAAACAAGGACATTGGTAATAAATCAATAACAGCCAGCATGGCAGACACGCCCACAACGCAGGGAGTAGGTTCAACAAAAGAACTCTAGCGGAGACACAGTATTTTTTATTGTTAAATCTACTGCACAAATTTAGCTTTTAAAGCAGTGAAAGATAACAGACACAAACAAAGCCACAATTTTTTTTCGACGCTGCTTGCCGTGCTGATAAGCTTCAATGCAAAATGCAAAAAAAAAAAAAAATTGTAAAATAAATACAAAAAAAAAATTGCCTTTAAAGCTGCTGTTTAACCTAATTGAACTGCTCTTAATCTCATTTTAGGCGTTGTTGACAAGATTTAATGCAATTTTAAGAACCAAAAAACAAAAAAAAAAAAAGAAGAAAATAATTTTAATATTCAGGGTACTACAAAGCAGCATAAAAATGCCTGCCATAAGCAAAGCAAGGCCAACAAGAAAAAAAAAAACAAACAACATAAAAATGGTTTAAAAGTAATAAAATAAAACAACAACATGCACGAAATTTCAAACACAAAATGCCTAAAAAAGCACACAAAAGCAAAGCTGTGAAACATAGGGAAAACATAAAAAGTTTAAGCTTGTTGTAAGGCCAATGTTAGAAGGTAGTGAGGGCGCGAAAATAAGCTTTTATTAAAACTCAATAAAAAAATTCACTTTTTTTATAACGAGCGTGTTTTTTTGTGCATGTAATGCACGGAACATGCTGTTAATTATGGCAAAAGAATTTTTATAAAAGCCAAAAAATAGGCCATAGATTTAGGCAAATGAGGTGCGGTTTAATTGACTTGCCTTAACTAATGAGCTTAAGTTTGAATAATAATAGATTTTTAAGGCATTCTTTAGAGTTAACAGCAATATATAAGTTGTTAAGTGTTAAAAATTATTTTTAGCCAGGCATAATATTTTTGTGTAGCCTTAAATTATGCAACATTTTTTTTTATGTATTTTTTTCCATCAACATAATTCTACGGTTGTTAATGAGAGTGAATCAGCGTCATTTGTATAGCAACAACTTTAGTGCTTTTAACTTTAAGCAATTTCCGGCAACAACAACAACAACAACAACGAAAACACAAACAAGCATTAAAATAAAAATTGCAACAATAATAATTGCAAAAGCACAAAACTTGCAGGTAAACCATAAAAAAAGTATTTTATGTGCATTTTTATGGTCGAACTGTAGTCAAAATGTCGTCTTCAAAAGAAAAATGACTTTCTAAGAAAAACAAAGTGTGTGTATGTGTGTGTCACAAAAAAAAATTCACTGCCACTGACATTAAAGCCACACAAAACTAATACAAAAACCAAAGAGAAAAACCAAAATAAAAACAAGAATCAGTCATATACAAGACCATAAAAAATAATGCGTTTCCTAAAAGTATGCTTTATATGTCTAAAAATATACGCAGCTAACAACGCTGTAGAGCTCAAATGTCTGTCTGTCACAGAAACATGTTGACAATTTGTTAGTTTAAGTATGAAGGAAAAACAAAATTCAGAGCAGAAATTTGGTAAATGAGAAAAAAAATCTGTGAATGCGTGTTTGAGCTAAAATAAGCAGCTGCTAGATTGCAAGCCGAAACTCATTAAAAAGTACTAAAACTTGAAGAATTTGATGTTTTTCTGCCAACACATTGTGAATGACGTAAATCTAACGTCAAAATAAACGAAAAAAAAATAAAATTTTATGCAAAATCTAACACATTTCATAGAAAACTAAACAACAAAAAACACCGAAATATGGCTAAGTATAAACATTAGATTTAAAAAAGATTCACAACAGCTCATAAAAAATATCGAAAAAAAGTTTAACGCAGCTGCTTGTTAAAAAATAAAAAAGAGCTTCACACAAAGTGTTGATTTATACAAACAGCTGTGAGCTCGATCATTTTTTATGTATCTGCTATAATGCAAAATAAAAATGTCATAATATCGTTAGCTAAAATATGCATGCATACATAAATACATATATGTAATATATGTATAATTCTATACAAATGTCAGTGTGTTATGGCGAACGCTAAATCGCTGCTGATGTGGTTACTGCTGCTCCTACCACTGCTAAAGAGCCTTAAACTGCGCTCGTTTTAAGAAAAAGCGGCACAAAAGCGAATAGCAATATGTGCTGCTGTGCTCAAAGAAACAACAACTTCCGCTTCCTTTTCAAATGTGCTTTTTGTAGCACATTATTGCGAGCTAAAGTGGCCGATTAAGTGTTGCCAAATGAATATGAGAAAATAAAGTGTTGCCACTTTGATGTAAAAAACTCCTGTAGCTACACTGAGTGATTGTGTATGTGTGTGTGTGTGTGCGTATATGAGAGTTTGTGTGGGGTTGGTGGTGAAGCTGGAAGGGAATTTTGTGATTTTTAAAGTGTAACTAAAAAATTCAAGCGACACTCAAAGCTTTTAAGTTTTATTGCGGTTTTTTTTTCAATATAGCTAACAATTTTAGTTAACTTAAAGCTAAGTTCAAATTGTATTGCTTTTAAATTATTTGTATGTAACTAGCCTGTACCGGCGCATTGCAGATGCAAAACAAATAATTATTAAAATATGAATTGAATATAGAACAAATTATATTGCAAACCCCCTTCAAAAGTGACACAACTCAAAATTTTTCAGTTTAGAATTTTTAATGTAAAACAATTCGTAAAGCACATCTCCATCGACTGTTAAAATTTTGTTTTAATCTGAAGATATATTTCAGAAATTAATAAAAGGTACTTACAGAATACTTACAACATCGATTTATAACACCTTGTGATGAAAAAACCCCAAAACAAATTTTTTTTTTTTAAACCATTCAAATTTGACTGAGTTGTTTGCTCGGAAAGTGGAATTTTTTATTTATGAACTGCATTTTTCGGACAATTGACATTTGAGGCATGTATAAAAGGTAATTTTGGTTAAAAATTTTTAGATTTGAAAAAAATTCAAATTCGACCAATTCATAAGCTCTTCTCAAACTAAATTTGAAATTGATTAAATATTTTTATACAATTTTTGTACAAAATTTTTATTTCTGTCTTAAAAGGTTGGGAAACCCCTGAAGCGAAATCACAATTTTTAAAAGTGGTTTGCACATCTACAGTTTAAACCGAATTTAATGACATCTGAATCGATAAAATCGGTTGGAATCTCAGTATGCTTTGTCCTATACTTAAGAAAGGAGACCCGACAATCTGCGCCAACTACCGAAGTATCAGTCTTATTTCCATCGCATACAAGGTTCTATCAAGCATATTGTGTGAAATATTGAAGCCACATGCCAAATCACTGATTGAACCTTATCAGTGTGGCTTTCGACCTGGCAAGTCCACCAGATAGACCGGATTTTTACACTACGCCAAATCCTGGTGAAAACCCATGAAAACCAAATCGACACCCATCATCTCTTTGTTGATTACAAAGCTGCGTTCGATAGCCCGATTCGGTATTGTCTATGCGGCTGAGGCGTTCCTAGGATGGCGCGAGGGGTCGGTATTTTTTATTACTCAAAAAGACAGTAAAAGTAATAAAATAGCTACTTTGCGTTAAAAAATTTAATTGCTATTTCAAAATTTAAAATTATGCTTGCAAGTCAAACAATGGGGAGGAAACATTGCGGAAACGCTGCGATCTGTAAAATCTGAAAACTTATTGTAACACAACGCAAATGAGTTCATGTTAAGTGCTTAAAATTTGGGAGAAGCTTACGACGAAATTTCAGAAAAGGAGCTGGTTGTTGAAATTGATTCCGATGCTACGTAACAACATAAGATGCTACTACGTAGGCACATAAGATGCTACGTAGGCATTAGAAATGCTCACTTTCATTGTCGAGTGGGACTTTTTAGAAACTTCACCAAATATTTCTTTAGCATTGAAAGTATTTCTAACAATTTGTGTATCAGTAGCTTCATGCGATATAGTTTTTTAAAGCTTAAATAAATTAAGACTTACTGAAGGTCTTCCATGGGACAGGCAAGAGTTTCCGATATTGTTATTTTTTCCATTGAAAACGAGCTTGAAATCAAAATTACTGATTCTGATGAAGTTATTTAAAATATTGCAACTCTTAAAGTAAGAAATGTCAGTATTTAAGACAGCTCACAATGCAACGAAATGGTACGAAAATAGTAACAAAATTTGTTTATCTACTAATTTCTAAACAAATAAGATCTAACTTATATCTATTTCAATAAACATCTATTATCTATTTGTCTAGCATTCTCACTGAATTTCGTTAGGATCGGATTACTTTTGTACGTACCTTTCACACAAATTATGTTAAAACTATATATAGAGACTATTTCTCAAATAGAATCAAATCTCTAGCCGTTTGACCAAATTTTATTAAGATTGTCCAACTTTGGCATGCATCTCCCATACAAAATAATGTAAAAAAATTAGTATTGGAAAAGTACCGAAAGAAAGTACCCCTAGGAACTGACCGATTTCAACCATTTTTGCAATTTTTCTTTAATTTAACAATCGCGACATTTTTAAAAATAATGTTTCGCCAGCGATAATAACTTTTAACCCATCATTTAATTTATAAAAAATTAAATATTTTTATTAAAAATTTAAAATCGGGCGATTTTAATACAAAATTTTTGCCTGCGGCGCTTACTACATATATTTTACAACCAAAATATTTAAAATAACAGTAACTAAATTCTGTAAAAACAAAAGTTTTTCAAATTTAATTTGGAGATTATGTCCGTTTCTTTGGCGGTCATAACCCACAACATTATTGAGGATGTCACAAATGTTTTGGGGGGTATGACCTCTTGCAGAGATGGTTATAATCCCAAAATCAGTTTGGGTATTATTACCGCAAGTTTAGCGGACCTAAATATGCCACTAAAAATTCCCTAAAAGTAATAAAAAGCTTGTATGAAAAAAGAGACATACATACAAATATATACTTTTTAGAGAAAAAGACTTATTTATTTTTGAGAAAAGCTTTGTTTTTATTGAAGAAAATACTTCTCCTTGTGAATTTTTTTCATCAAAGTATAGGAAAAGTTTTTCATTCTCAATAAAATTTTCTCTATAAATGAGAATTTTTTTTGCGAGACAAATACTTATCATTATTAGAGACATTGAAATATTTCCATTTCCAAAATATTTTTTTTTCGAAAATGTGAAAAATTATTCTAGTTGAAGAAAATTTTATTTGAAAAAGAGAAAATTGCTATTATCGAAAATAGAGAAATTTTTTTATAGGAGAAAAATATGTGTTTTTTCTAAGTGTAATATTTTCTTTGTAATATTTTTGATATAATATATCTTTGTAATATTTTTGTTCTTTTTTTTTAACAATTTGTTATTGTTTGTCATCTGTTGTTTTTTTCGGAAAACACAAAGAAAATAATGAAAACTCAAAATCTCATCGAATTAGGTTCTTATTGCATTAAGAAATTTCTTATAGGGGTGACATCATGGGTATCCGCCCCGGGTGACACCAAGCCTAGGAACGCCTCTGCTGTTCGCAACAATGTCTGAGTTCGGTATACCTGCAAAGTTGATAAGGCTCTGCGAGATGACGTTGAGCAATACATGCAGATCCGTCAAGGAGGTAGGAAATGACCTCTCCGAAACCGAAACCGAATACCGAACGAGGTTTCAGACAAGGCGAGCCGCTATGATGCAATCTCTTCAATTTCATCATGGAGGGGATTCTACGATAGGCAGGTGTACATCGAAATAGTACCATTTTCTACAAAGGTCTCCAGCTCCTTGTACATGCTGATGATATCAATATTATCGGCAGAACTAAGAGAGATGTAACTGCTGCTATCACCGCTATCGAAAAGGAATCAGCCAAAGTGGGTTTGACGGTGAACGAGGGCAAAACAAAGTATATGCTGTCTACAAATAGGGAAGTGCGGCGTCTAGGCTCCCATGTTACAGCAGGCAAATATAACTTTGAAGTTGTCAAGGAGTTTACATACATTGGCACCGCCGTAAACAGCAACAACAATGTCAGCCTGGAGATAAAGCGAAGAATAACAATTCTGTGCCGACAAGGAATAACCGCTAAAGTCGAGTTAGGACAAAATGAGGTTATTACTTTCATTGCTTTTTTTCGCAACGAAATACACTAGTACGCAAATTTTTATGGCTGTACTTTGAAAATTAAATGCTTCAAGCCATCAAATCTACACAACAAAAGTCAGGGTACCCTGATATTAGGGAGCAATTTTCATCTGAAAAATTCTCTTCTGAAATTTTGAAAATGAGTTTAGCTGTTATTCCTTGTCAACACAGAATTGCTAATAGGTGCTACTATGGGCTTAGTCAGCAATTAGGTTCCAGAGCTCTCTCTCGATCGACAAAACTAACACTCTGCAAGACGCTCATCATACCTGTGGCGCTGAGGTATGGGTGGTATCGCAAGCAGATGCAGCCGCTTGGGGTGTTCGAGAGGAAAGTTCTTCGCAAAATCTTTGGTCCTGTGCGAGTTGGCGACGACTATCGCATTCGAATGAACCACGAACTGTCCTTCGTATAACAATTCAGCAACTACGTTGGCTGGGTCATGTCTTTCGTTTGGATAAAGAAGCTCCAGCGAAAAAGGTGTTTGAGGCGAAAGTCAAGGTTCGACGACGCGCTTGGTGAGAGAGATTGGAGACGGCGGCAGAGATTGATGAAAGATAATGATGAAGCCGGCCGTAACCCGACCACGGGTTATCATGGCCACCTAATAAGCAAGTTACAAAAAACAAACAAATTGGCCATTTCAGCCCTTGAAAGGACTTTGACCGAGCTCCTTATGATCAATTGTGTTGTGTGTGTTATTAAATGTTTGCACACAATTGACCGAAAAGTGGACCTACATATTTTATGCCGACTCCAAACAGCTAAAGTTCATGTTCTCAAGAAGCTTTACATGGCATTGTTTACTCTCTGAGGTTTTTCTGAGGCCATTGTCTGCAGAGAGGTGGTGACCTATCAAAAAATTTTTTATTGAAAAAAACTTTTCGCCGCGGCTGGGAATTGAACCCGGGCTCCGAACATGCTAGGCCACACACTTAATCTGCATGCCACGGTCCAGCAAGTTAGTCATATAAAATTAATCATTTTTGAGAAAGTTTGCATATTTTGTGCCAATAGGTTTTTTTTTCTTTATATAATAGCTTTTGAAAGTCTTATTTTATTATTCTATAAAAAACTCATTGCATGTTTTGACAGAATCGTGACCTCCATAATGAAATTTTTCCAAATATCAGCTAAAAATAAATGCTAAAAATAAATGCTAATTATTTTGCTTTTTTATTACAATTTTAATTGAAAATTCTAATTTTCAGCAAAAATTTGCTTCTCACATTCTTGAAAATGTTTTGGCACGTTTCTAAAACGGCGCAAATTTTTTGAATTATTCATATAATTGGCATAACTGCAATGTTGATTATTATAATAATTATCCAACTCAATAAGCATGCGGTTGCCTAGCAAAACATTTGCAACAACAACAACAACAATAACAACAGTATCAAGAGTAGCAAAAATAATCGCAGGTGTTAGCTGGCTGAATCATGCAAAAAATGCTTGGAATTCTTTTAATAACTTAATTAAATTCATTTCTAGAGCTGAAAATAAAATATTATGCGCAACAGTGTAAGTTGAGCAGAGATTTAAATACGATATCGACAACAAAAACAAAACAGTGCACATAAATTAATGCACAAAAAATAGCACACTCAAACACACATATACACTTGCCACTTAATTGCACTGTTAATGAACTCGAAATCCAACTCAATTCAACAAATTCAAAAGTTTCAAATTTAATTACATTATTTATGAGTATCTTAAAATATTTAAGTATCGAATAACTCATTGACATGAGGCAGGCAGGCAAGCCTGCAAAAATCATTGCAAATTCGAGAACAAATCAGACACACACACATATGTGTACATTAAATACTCGTTTGAATTTGTATGTTTGTATTTAAAGTTGTATTTATAGCATAGCTTTTATAACAATATCGAATGTATATATATGTATATCTTGAGCTATTTGGTTGCTATTTAGTTCCACTTGTCCGTTCTGCGTATTAATGCTTTTATTGTTGCATATTTTCAGGCTTACAAGAATGAATCAACTACATATATGCTTAAATATACACATAAGTATGTGTCTTAATGTGCGTATGTATGTGTGTGTGTGTGTGTGTGTGTGTGTATAAATAGATTATATGTATTAAAATATTTGTTTTGTGGAAGCTTAACATGTTTCAATTACAATTCATTCATGTTGTTTTCTTTTGTTTTAATTTGTTTTGATTTCAAATGGTTGTAATTAAAGTGCTATTTTATTTACATATACATAGCAAATAATATGTGTGTGTGTTTGTACGTTAATTGTGTCTGGCTTGATGAAGTTATATATAATAACATAACTGCGTGGCTTATCTGAGCGCATTTTTTTATACATAAATTGATTAAAAAAATAGACATAATTCAATTTAAACTTGAAAAATTTGCTTATCGTCAGTTTATCAGCAGCTAGCATTTAAAATGTTGTGCATTTTTTATTTTTCTTTTGAATGGTTTGATTGAAAAAAATTTCAATTAAATCTGACATTCATTCATTCTTTCATTCATTTTGAATCAGAAATTGTTAAAAAAAAAAAAAAAAATTAGCACACGCAAGGCCGGTTGAAGTTCAGTGAAGCGTTCAATTTAATTAATTTTAAGGTTATTCTCTGTCATTTTGTGAGGAATTTCATTAATTTGTATGCTACGATGACATTTGTGGAAAATCAGGCGACGAACCTTTTTTTTATTTGCTGCCCTCAATCATTACTCAGCAATAAAGCTTCCGATTTTGGGCAACGACACTGACTATGATTTGAAATTTAAAACAAAAAATTAAATGTACAAAAATGACTGATTAACATCACTCGCGCTGTTAACCATAAGCTTGGCTTTGACTTTATATAACCTTTTGTTATGTTAACCATATATATATATATATATATTAACTTCATATAACCTTTTTAACACGCTGTGCAGTGAAAATCCTTCAAAAAGCTCTAAAGTGGTTTCTTAACTTCTAAAGGTTTCGGTAAGCAAAAGCTCACCAAGCATGATCGTAGTTTTGAAGCTTTTCATAGCTTACTGCAATTATTATAGTAAGTTCCAGTTACAACTAACTGGATCTTCCAAAAGTTCGTCTTCATAGAATTTAAGCTCACTTTATGTTTAAAATTAGATATTCCTTGTTTAAAGCTTTTTGTTGCCAACTTAAATGCATGTTCAATTAAGCGTTCAAGAACAAAGTTCTTCAGTGCTTAAATTAAATAACTTAAATTTGCATATAAAATAACAAAAAAAAAAAAAAAAATTAGCTCAAAAAGCTTTTTGAATGTTAAAAATTTTAACTCAAGCGTACAAATTTACGAATCAACAAAATAGCAAACAAAGACATTATCTGCGAATAGACTCATTTCGTAGACAATTTTCCAAGAAATCGATAGTTGTTTGGCGCCACTAGTATGCGTCACTCACAAGGAAAATAAATATAATAAACCTAGATATGCCAAAAATGGAGCAATAACAAAAAAAACAAAAAAAAAACATACATACATATTTCCAAAACAACAGAAACAGTCAAAACTTTTCCGCGCCATTACTGAATGAGTGGATGAAATAACGCAAAACAACAACAGTGAAAAATATTATTCACATTGACCTTGTCACGTGTCAGTGTGTGTGTGTGTGGATCTGTACTTGTTTATTGTATATCTGGCTAAAATAAGGAAACACGCAATGAAAGAAGTGTCTTATAGCAGAAACAACAAAAAAATTAACAGAAAAAAAAAACAAAACAAAAACAACAACAAAAAAAAAACAGTAAAATAAACAAAGAAATAAAATCAAAATTATAACAAAATGAAAATAAAAATGATGTGCAAGAAAATCATTTTTAAACTTTTTTAATCTATTCTATTTTTTATTTTCTTCAAGCTTCTTAAGCAAAAACCATGCAAAGCAGTTGTCTAAATAAGCAATAAATGAGCAAAAGCTACAAACAGCCAGAGAGTGAGAGTGTAAAAAAAAAAATAAATATTGCTTCTATTTGCGCACGCCACTGTTGCCATGGTTGCCAATAAATGCCAAGAAACATGATATCGCTTTGATATCTGAAGCTCTGCAAAATTACAGAGAATCTTTTGAACTTTGAAAATTGACTTATTTTGACAGAAAAAATAATTTAGCAATTTCCAAAATTTACAACCAAGAGGCAAAAAATGGCACAAAATGAGAAAAAATTCAATGTTTCAATATTTATAAATATATACACAAAAGTGCTCAAAAAGTGGTTAAATTGTCTAAAGAGGCTTATATAGTTTAGTTGGCTCAATTGGTTTAGCTGGCTCGATTGACACAATGTACTCAATTGATTCCGTTTGCTCAATATTAAACAAGAAAAAGTGCACAAGTTGCTCCATTGAATTAATAAGCTCAAATGGTTCAGTTGACTCAATTGCTGAAGATGGCTCAATTGGAACGATGTATACGATTGGTTCCATTGGCTCAATATTAAACAAGAAAAAGTGCACAAGTGGCTGCATTGATTTAATTGGCTCAAATGGTGTAGTTGACTCAATTGCTGAAGATGGCTCAATTGAAACGATGTATACGATTGGTTCCATTGGCTCAATATTAAACAGGAAAAAGTGCACAAGTGGCTCCATTGAATTAATTGGCTCAAATGGTTAAGTTGACTCAATTGGTTAAGGTGGCTCAATTGGCACGATGCACTCAATTGGTTCCAATGGCTCCATATTAAACAAGAAAAAATGCACAAGTGGCTCCATTGATTTAATTGGCTCAAATGACTCAGTTGACTCAATTGGTTAAGGTGGCTCCATTAGAACATCGGACTCAATTGGCTCAAGTCGCTCAATTTAAACAATAAAAAGTGCACAAAAATGGCCAATTGGTTTAATTGGCTCAATTGGTTTATATGGCTCTACTGGTATAAGTGGCTCAATTGACACAGTGGGCTCAATTGGATCAATTTAAAGAGAAAATTTACAACAGAAGGCTAAATTGGTATAATTCGCTCAATTGGTTAAATTGCCTTTGTTGGTTAATATGGCTCTATTGGTTTAGGTGGCTCAAATGGCACAATGAGCTCAATTGGCTCAATTTTAAACCAAAAAGTGCACAAAAAGTTGCTCAATTGGTTTAATTGGCTACATTGGTTTAGTTGACTCTAATAAAAAGTGTACAACAAGCGGTTAAATTGGTTTAGTTGGCTGAAATAGTTTAGTTGACCCAATTGGGTGGAGTGACTCAATGTCACAATGGGCACAATAGTCTCAATTGGCTCGATTGCATCAATTTTAGCATTTAAAAGTGTGCAAAAAGTGGTCCAATTTGTTTAATTGAATTTATTAATATGGCTCAATTGACACGATTTTACAATAAGTTTCTGAATTGGTTTAATGGGTTCAATTGGTGATGTTTGCTCTGTTGGCAAAGATGGCTCAATTGGCACAATGGGCTCAATTGGCACAATGCGCTCAATTGGCACAGTGAGCTCAATTGGCACAATAGGCTCAATTGGCTGAATTGAATCAATGTAAGCAACAAAAAGTGTAAAACAATGGTTTAGTTGGCTCCATTGTTTTATGTGACTCAATTGGCACAATGGACTCGATTGGCTAAATTTAAAGATCACAAAATGTACAACATGCTTTTCAACTGTTTAATTGGCTCTCCATTTGTTACGATGGCTCTATTGGTTAAGGTGGCTCAATTGGTTGGATTGACTCAATTTAAGCAACATAAAGTGTGCAACAAGTGGCTCTATTGTTTTAATTGGTTCGATTGGTTTTGTTGGCTGTGTTGTCTTAGGTTTCTCTATTGAAAATATGGACTCAATTGACACAATGGGCTTGATTGGCTCCATTTAAACAACAAAAAGTTTAAAAAATTGTTCCAATTGGTTTAATTGGAACAATTAGCTTATATGGCTTTACTGGTAAAGGTGGCTCAACTGACACAATGGGCTTAATTCGCCCAATTTAAAGGAAAAGTAAACAGCAAGTGGCTCAATTGTTTGAATTGGCTCAACTCGTTAGTTGATTTTATTGGTTTTGATGCCTCAATTGGTTAAGGTGGCTTAATTGGCATGATGGGCGCAACTCATTGACCAACTCAATTAGTTCTGAAAACTAAAATTGCACAAAACGTTACTCACATTGGCTTAGTGAGTATTTGATTAAGGTGGCTCAACTGGCTAATTGGCTGAATTGACTCGATTGGCTCAATTAAAACAATAAAATGTGTAAAAAAGTGGCTCAATTGGTTTTATTGCCACATATGGTTTAGTTGCTCAACTATTTCAATTGGTGATGATTGCTCTATTGGTTTAGGAGGCTCAATTGGCAGGATGGGCTCAATTGAATCGATTGGCTCAATTTAAATAATAAAAAAGATAACAAATGACTCAAATAAGATTATTGACTCAATTGATTAAGATGGCTCAATTGGTGAAGGTGGCTCAATTGACACTCGATTAGCTTAATTCAAATAATAAAAAAGTGTACAAGTTGCTAAAATAGTTTAATTAGATAAATTGGTTAAATTAGTTGAAGGGGCAAAATTGGCATGATGGGCTCAATTGGTTGGATTAGCTCAATTTAAACAATAAAAAGTATGCAACAAATAGCTCAAACGGTTGAATCAGCTCTTATGGTTAAGTTAGTTCAATTGGTTTAGTTGGCTCAATTTCTCGATTGGCTCAATTTCTCGATTGGCTCAATTTAAAACCAAAATAGAAATTTATACACCAAATTGTTGTCCTGTTTGTATAATTGGCAACTCTTATCCTTAAATGCTTGAATTTCAGACGCAAAATTGTGTTGCTTAAATATATAAACAACTGTACAACCTCTTGAATATATCAAGTTGGCAACACTGCGCACTAATGAGTGATTCATTGAGGCATACAAAGTAAGGCAGGGTGCAGTTTTTGCTTTATTTTCTTTCGTTATCAATTAAGAGGAAGGCGTCAATGAAATGTTTAATTTCAGCGTTGAAAACAATATGTCGAAAAAAATATTAAAAAAAAAACACACACACACACCACACTCTACATACACTACAACTGTATACTGCAGCATTTTAAGCTGCGGCTACAGTGCGTCGCAAAAATAAACGCACGCACAGTTGTTATATATTTACTGTATTTTTTTTTATTTTCCTTCGTGCTGTTGCCAACATGTTGAAACGATTACTGTTGCACGCTTGGCTTATAAATTTTGACATTTGATTAATTGCAGGCAGTTTCAAGAGCAACAACAACAAATAACATCCTACAAATATAGAATAATATAATGTTGTATGCAGCACAAAGAAGCATAGAGGAGCAAAGACTAAAAATAAACAATGTTGCCAGTGCTATGGAAAAAAGTACCAAAAAAAAAAAAAAAAATAACACAAAATATTCCACAAAAAAGCAACACTAAAAAATAATGCAAAATAATCACCATGTTTTGTTTTTTTTTGTTCGTCCTTACTTGTTTGGTATGCGTGCTCAAGGCTGCTATGGTAACAAACATACGCCCCACCACATTTATGCCAAGCATCTCATCCCCCTTGGCAGCACCAAACACACACAATTGTATCTACACAGAGGCATATTACAAGTCGAGCGAGTATGAAGCAGCACACTGAAGTATGCTGACTGCCTTGCTTACCTACAGCCAGTCAGTCGGTTTTTTTTTATTTTTTGTGCCTTCAGCTCGCTTAAATTTTTAACAATAAATCTTATTTTAATTTCTTGCAATTCGTCTCTTAGTCTTTGTACGAGTAGGTATTTGGTTCCTGGTATTCTTTCCCAAAAATTCTGCTGTTTATTTTAATAATTTTCTCTTTGTTTCTCTTGATTGGGGATATTGTAGGATTTTGTAGGGATTCTACATATTTTTTTTTTTTTTTTTTTGTTATCCCCTAAAGTATGGCTTGACATTATTTTGTGTGTCTAAATTTAGTTTATTTTAAGATGCGATTTCCTTTAAATTTGAATTTTGACATTGATTTGTTGTTTTATTTATATTAACATGTGCAAACATTTCTCTGGAAGGGGGCACATTTCTCAGCCAGTACTGTGTGTTAGTGAAAAAGAATAATGAGAACAATTATATAAAAATATGAATTTTATTTATAAGCTCTTTTTTGCTTTCAAATTCTGTTGTAGTCTTTAAAGAAATTAATCTTATTTTCAAAGATTTTCAAAATATAACTTGAGATTTTTAAGCAGTTGGGAAAAGTGCATACTTTAGATTAAGTTGTTGAGTTTTGTGACATGTTTCAGCAGCTTCAAAATATTTTGTAAAAATCTTTGCAAAATAACTCTCTAGCCTTGGTTTTCTTTTCACAATAAGGATTTGGAATGAATTATTTCCATTTAACATTAAGTTTTTTAGAATCATGGCAATACTTGTGTGTGTCATATAATGTTTGCACACAATTGACCAAGAACTGGACTTACATGTTTTATGCCGACTACGAACGGTTAAGTTTCATGTTCTCAAAAAGCTTTACATGGCAATATTTACTCTCTAAGGTATGCCATTGTCTGCAGAGAGATGGTGACCGATCAGAAAAATTTTTTGCCGCGACTTAGGATCGATTTTGGGCTCCGGGCGTGCTAAGCACGCACTTAACCTACATGCCACGATCACTACAAAAATGAACTGAACCAAGTCAAAAGAAATTCTTTTTCGTTATGCAATGCTATTCTACGTAGAATCATGCGCAAAATTCATTGCTGCTTAAAACTATATCACACCGCTTTTCTTTAGAAAATACCTTTAAAATATATGTAAGTTCTCTATAAGACTTCATAGAAACTATAATAAACTTTAAGTCATTCTATATCAAAACAAAAATTTTATGACTTGGTTCACTTCATTCCTGAATCGTCCATATATCTGTAACGGCGTGTTACAAATTAGCTAAGTTTATTTTCTTGGTCTTATTATTTTTATATAATATATATTTTGTATATATAAATTAAAAATGTATATAAAAATAAAATTAAAACAAAACAAAACACATTACAAATTAATAAAAAAAAAATAATAGTTCTTTGCCCGCCGTAGGGATCAAACCCAGGCCGGCCGTATTATATAAATATGTTGCACTTATTATGTATTGTTATTTTTATTTATGAGTTGTTATTATTAAAAGATCAAGTGAAAAGAAAATTAAACGAAAAGACAACAAAACAATAAAAAAAAAAAAAAAATATATTTTTGTCATAGCCCGCCGTGGAGTTCGAACCCAGGCATAATTAGTAAAAACACGCAAAAGCAATAACTATTTAGAAACTAGCTTAAGAAACAACATACAGAACACCTGCGCACAAGCTATTAGCAACTAAATTAGAACACGTAGCCAGACTTCGATTAATGTGACCTTTCAATTATATAATTCACAACTGGTTTTGAATGTCAAATGGTTAAGTAAGCGCAGATTGCTGCAACTGGTGTGATTTGTCGGTGCATAACCCTCTCACGTTTCACCATACCATACTTTACTTCACTTGAAGTTCTATGGTATATTCCGGAAAGCTTGTAATTTGAACCTTGCAGTATTCTGCTTTTCTTCTACCCTCGCAACCGTATAAATCGTATTATCTGCTTGCTGTGCTGTCTAAACCTTGCTTCCTGTAAGCTTTTCAGCCGCCCTCACATCAGAGAACTATAAGCTTGTTTTGCTTGCTACGGTGCCTGAACCTTGCTTTTATGAAGCTATTCAGTCGACCTCACAACAGAAATATAGTTTTTTTTTTACTTTTGCTATACGAAAGCTCTGCAGAGCTGTCTTAACTTTAGATGCCCTCGCCGAACTGATTTTTTTTGTTGAAACTTCACCACCAATATTACCAAATATCACTATTTTGAATAATGTTACTGTATATCTGCTTTACAACTGTTACCGAATACGTCTTTTCCGAATAATATTAATGTATACCTGCTTTACCAATATTACCGAATACCGTCATTTCAAAATAATATTACTGCATACCTGCTTTACCAATGTTACCGAAGACCGTCATTTACGAATATTATACCAAGAATACCAATATTACCGAAACTAATCGAATAGAGATACATCCGAACGTCACCAACAATTAACTACGTAAGCTGCACTGTTTACTTTGCATATATTATCATAAGGATTATATTAAGTGATGAAATTTTTACATTAAAAATTGAAAATATAAAATCATATTCATTACTGAAGGTTGAGTTGATCCTTCAGGGAACTTAGATAAAAGCCTTAGATAAAAACACTTTACATATCAGGAAGTTGGTCAGCTTATAGATATTTTATTTTTATTTTGACCTTGGAATGACATTGTAATTATCTTTTATACAAACAAGCTGACTTTAGATTTCTAAAAAACCTATATATTAGAAAGTTGACATAGTATCTCTTTTTTTTCATTTTGACCTTTATGCAGACAAATTTGGAATAAGGAACTCATGGACTTGGAATAAGGAACTCATGAGCCTCTACATATCACGAAATTGGACATCGTATTTCGGTTTTGTTTTCTTTATGACCTCGGAATGATCATGATATTAACTTTATACAGACAAAATAACTTTAGGGGTTTTCACGAGACCTAGAGTAAAAGAGTTAAAAAGTAATGTGTAAAATTTTACTCTCAAGCCTCGTGAACGCAACATAGTAATCATTGTTCGAAATTCCGGAAATTAGTAAAAACTATTTACAATTTCAGAGTCTGACTATCTTTTTATAGGTTTTTGCGTTTTGTTTTCTCAGATCCAGGCCCTAAATGAACAATATATGTATGCTTTAAAAAAAAAATTCGCGTGTAGCAACGTACACGTGGCAGAAGTGAAACTTCTTTAACAGTAAGAAATAAGAGAGATTTTAGTGTGAAATAGAGAGAGAAAGTATCTGAAAAGAAATTCAATCAATACGAAATGGAATAATAATCCGTTGATTCAATATTTGCATCCAGGGGCCGTATCGGCTATGGTTTTTATCGAAAGTGTCACATATTAACTTTTATCTCTTTGTTTTTTTTTCCGACAAAAATAAAAGTTATTTTGAGCCTTATAGTTTTTTGGGCAAAAATAACAGTTACTTTTGACATATATTTTATCGGTCGAAAATAACAGTTATTTTCTGCCGTTTGTTTTTTCGGTCAAAAATATCAGGTAGTTTATATATGTTCAAGTCATTTTAACGACTAAAAATATGTTGATACCATTATTTTCATCTCATCGCTGAGACATTTTATGGTGTCAATAGTTCAATCTGTCAAGCCTTTAAAAAAAACACAAATTGCTTGATAATTTTGACCGAAAAAATTAAAGATAAAATAAAAGTCAAAAGAACCTTTATTTTTCCTAGAAAAATACAAGGCAAAAACTAACACTTAAATTTTAACTTTTAAAGAATCAGTCTTAAATTTAAAAGGAACTTAATATTCATGAGGCTGAGGACATTTGTAACATAATAATATATTTGAAAAAGTCTTTCAACAATTTTTTTCATTTGAAAATTGTAAAATAACAGTTATTTTCGTTCCTTGTTTTAGTTCAGTTGGTGTTTTAGTTGCTTTCGAATGTCTTCTCAACATTGTCGCTTTTGCATTTTGGAACTCATCCGATGTTGCAATCACCTTACCTTCATCATTAGTTGCAGACCCAGCTGCGGCTGCATTCTTAAGAGCTCTAATTCGCTCTCTATATTCACGAACGCGTTCTGCTCCTGTTTAAGCTATTTTTCTATTTTTTTCCGTGCATACTTGTAGGATGAAAATTAATGTTACGGATATGTTAATAATGTAATGTTAATGTTAATGTAATGTTAATGTAATGTTAATGTAATGTTAATGTAATGTTAATGTAATGTTAATGTAATGTTAATGTTAGTTATGTTATTTTCAGAATGTTACGCATTCAGTTTTGATTACATTTTGTTTGGCTTTTATTATGTGACTACGTGGCGTAAGGGTATAGATTCTGGCTCTTAAGCAACGATATTCGGGGTTCAATTCTCGGCAGCGACAATAATTTTTTAAAAATTTTCTTATGAATTGAAAACGTTAGCCTATCGTCACGAATAAGAGACCTTGAAATTTCACTCGCCGCCAAAGAAGTTTCACTTCAAAAGGTAGTCTTATGTTTTTTTGTAACATGCCTGTAATTAAGTTTGAAAAAATCAAACTGTCATTTTCTTACACTAGAGTAAAAATATATTTAAGTCAATGCCTGAGGTTGACTAAAAGTGCAAGTTTTCATTCAAAGCATTTTGTTGTTGGAGAGTATTTTTATTTTACACTTTAATTTTTTACTCTTTTACTCAGGGCCTCGTGAAAACCCTTTTTGTATTCGGAAACAGCTACCATAAAAACCGTTATATCAGGAAGTTGCACAACATGTTTCTGGTGTTTTGTTTATATTGATCTGGAATGCCTTTTATATAGACGTGTTCACTTTGTCTTCGGAATAAGCGACCTAAAAGACCTGTATATTAGGAAGTTTGACATCATATATCTATTCTGATTTTCATTTTGACCTTATAATGGAATTGAAATTAACTTTATACAGATAAACTTACTTTGTATTTGGAATCCAAAAACCTATATATCTGAAAGAAGGAATCGAATGGATGTTTTTTTTTTATTTTGACCCTGGAATGAGCTTTGTAGACAAATTGACTTTGTATTTGAAAAAATGAATTGAAAATACTCATACCTGATCCACGAAATTTTGGATTCTAATTTTGGTTAGGAGAGTCAACCATATTTTAAAAATGTGATCCACGCTACTTTACTCTGATCTGGTAAACAGAGGCATATGTAAAAATAACGCAAGATTTTTGCTTACATTTTTTTCACGCTCAAAGGGCTCTCTTGCGACGGCTACGAAAGTTCAGGTTCGATTTTTGTATTAAACGGTTTTGAAGACTAATAATTTTTTTAGTTTTAGCTTATTTAACAATTTAAAAGGGTAAATATTTGATTTAATTAACCACATTCCTCAGTTTCATTGAGCCACAAAAACAACTATAATTTACAAGAAAATCATGTTACAAAACAATTTACAAAACAATATACAAAATCATCACCTTAACCTGACGATTCATGTTGAAAAACGATTACCTGAGATTTGCGTCAAATTTGGTTAAATTAAACAGATTTTTTCTCTGGGTTTATGTATCGGGAAGTTTTAAATCGTATGAAAAAAAGTAAGATTGTAAAGAACATATTAAATTTTTCTATTCCTTTTTGCTCTGTCTTTTTTAAGCTTATCATATATAGCATTCCTGCTTTATGATAAAACATGGATTGCTGTCCATTTATAGAAAGTTCACTCATACTCTCAACAGTTACATCAAAAATTAATTTTAGTAATTTTGACAAACATAGATACGCAACATCACACTCTCATAGACTACAATTTAGCTGCTAACTAGCAAATATTTACACAGTAATTTGAAAATTCATTAATAATTAAGAATAAACAAATATTGGTTGGAATTTATTTGGTTGTTTTTGTTTTTCACTCAATAACTAGCTAGCTATAGCATAGGTTTTGGCTAAAATGTTTTGTTTGTTGTTTTTATTGTTTTTGTTGTTTTTTTTTTTGTTTTTATTATTTGGTTTTATCAATATTTGTATGCTTGAAGCAGTCAAAAGCGGCAACATAACATGGCAGAGTGAAGCATTCATTAGAGCTGCATTTGTGCTTAGAATGAAACTTAAGCAGAGAATGGCCTTGAAACTTAAAAGCTTACTAACTTTTTGTAAAGATTAATTCAAAAATTCAATATCTTTAATTTACTACAGTTTGAAGCTTCATTTTTCAGCAGCATCAAAATGCTACTCTTAGCTATTTATTCTGCTCATATAAAATGATATTAAAAGCTTATCCACAGCTAGTAGAACTGGAGTGTTCTACACACTGCTTTCCTTACTTTTTTAAATTTTTTTTTTTCCTTTTTTCTGTCTTGTGTCCTTTCTGAGTTGCCATTTCTTTTTTTGTTCTTGCTTTATTTTTGTAAAATGATAAAACTTTTCTAATTAGAATTCATCTCAGCTCATTCGGTTTTAATGAATTTTTCACTTTCATGTCTTAGTGATTGATTTTCTTTAGATCTCTGGTTTTTTTTTTCTTATTTTTGTTTTGCTACTTAGTGCAAAATAAGCACTAAAAGCAATACATAAAAAATTTAAAGCAAAAAATTTCAAATTAATCAGATTTGTCAGCAAAAAGCATGGCAGAATGTGTTTTTAGCATTTCTCAATGTCAACTTTTGAAATGCAATTCTTTTTTATCAACCTTACAGACGAGCTTTAAGCGGTCTTATCTTTAAGCTCGTAAAGATTTTTAGTTAAAAATTTCTACTGGGTACTTTGCCGTTTACCTAGTAATTAAGCATAAAACTTTTATCATTTAAGCTATGCAAGCTTTTTTTGTCGGCTTCATTTTCTTTGGCAGCAGCAGCGCTGCTACACTAATGTGCAAATTTATTCGACCTTGTATACATTCAACGAATCTTTTTTTTTTTCTAACGCGCTAATTCTATTTATTATACCGTGTTTTTTCTTTTTTTTTTCTATGCAAACTTTAAACGAAATATTTATTTGGCAACATTTTGAGTTTGTTTGTCTTCATGTGCGTGTGCCGAAAAATACACACACACAAAAAACATACGCCGCTTAGCTGTTAGATAGCGAATATTCGCTAAATTCAAAAAAATTCGCTAAACTCACAAAAGTTAACGCTGCCTGCACAATTAATCCGCTTGTACATAGAAACAATTTTTTTTCATTAATTTTAAATTCTAAAAAACGCTTTTTAACAAGACTGCTTTAGTGTCTGTCTATATATGTGTGTGTGTGTGTGTGTGTGTGTGTGTGTTTGGGCTTGTCTGCACTCGTATGTGTTTCTATCTAGCTATTTTTTAATTAAATAAAAGGCATCAAAATAGCCAATATTGCGCGCTTCTCGCCACATTCAGTAGTTGTTGTGGCTATTTTTATGCTGCGCTGCTTGCTATTGAAACAGCGCAAATGAATGAAATAAATTAGATAAAAGTTCGTTGATCGTTAGTTTCAATGTGATATATGTACTGTAGATACTTGTATGCAGTGAACGCGGAACATTGTGGCCAGACAACGAACGTGCGGGGCAAAGGACGTACGCACGATGACTGCCATTGATGATGATGACGATGATGACCGCGTCGATGATGTCAGCTGTGGAATGCATGTAAGACCGTTTTGTTGTTTTTTTTTTTATATTTTATTTTTAGTGCCTTTAAGTTATGAGTGAGTAATCGGTACCAATTAGAGTGGCGGCAGTTGATTAATTTAGCGTATTGTTTTTAATTACGAAAATTTTTTGAATTGCAACATCATCTTTCTAATTGTGCGAGATCAACATAAAGACATTATTTAAATAAATTTAACTCAAGCTAATTTAACTTAAATGATGGTTTTTAAAAAAAAAAAAAAATTATAATTTTTTATTTTTTTATGATGATCATAACATGAGCTTCTAAAATTTGCAAATGAGGTATGTGGCTATGTATGAGGATTCAAAATATTTTAAACTTTTGTTTTATTTTTTTTTTTTTTTTTTTTTTTTTCTTTTGAGGTATGTATTCTTGTAGGTATGTTTTTGGTACATTAGCAATGAAAATAATAAATTTAGAGTCAATGAATAAAAAATAAATTGGTCATTTCAGCCCTTGAAAGCACTTTGACCGAGCTTCTTATGATCAATTGTGTTGTGTGTGTTATTAAATGTTTGCACACAATTGACAGAGAACTGGACCTACATGTTTTATGCCGACTCCGAACGGCTAAAATTCATGTTCTCAAGAAGCTTTACATGGCATTATTTACTTTCTGAGGTTTGCCATTGTCTGCAGAGAGGTGGTGACCGATCAGAAAAATTTTTTATTGAAAAAAACTTTTCGCCGCGGCTGGGGATCGAACTCGGGCTCCAAGCATGCTAAGCCACACACTTAACCTGCATGCCACGGTCACCAATGAATATAACCCAAAAAAATTCCTCAAAAATTTGAAAGCATAAAAATATTATTTTTAAATTTTCATGCAAAAAAATTGTACTAGTTACTTGTATGAACATTAAAATATATCGATATTTATTACTTACATAAAATCCTTAAGTTAAACTCACCAAAAACTTGGTTTTACTCAGAACTGAGCAGGACTCAAAATGCTCTTGTGTAAACTAACATGCATTTCTGGTTAGTTTTACGATAGTATTTTTCTCGGTGTAGTTTGTTTAACATTCAAATAAAAATTGCATTATTTTCTTTGGAATTTTGGTCGATTTTTCGACCACATAATTCAAAGTTTAGAAAGTGTGTTTAGAAAGTACACGAAGCAATAAAAAATTTCGTAAATTTCATGAAAACATACAACGAGAACATAAATCGTACATAACTTTCAATATTTTTGCAGGAATTTTCTTAATTTGATTAATTTAATGAAAAAGTTCCTTGAAATTTCATAAGAAAACTTTAAGGCCTTCTGGTACCAGTCCAAAATTGATTAACATGTTATAAAATTTGTGGCGAAAATTTTTGAAATATCTTAATATATAGAGTAACTTTGGCTGTTGTCATTCGGTCGGGTAATGTTATATACAGGGTTGCCACAGCCTAAAATTTTCTTTTACCAAAATTCCCAAAAATATTTCACATTTAAGAAAAAAATTTCACATCCACAAAAAAAATATCAAATATGTGTGATCAATCAAAAAAACGAAATATTTTTACTTTTTTGACATCCAATAAAATTGTAATAACAAAAGCTATGTTTGATGACTCCTCTAGATTTAGATTCCTTACTACAGATCAGTAAAAACTGTTTATTGAGATTATTTTTCTCTTTTTTTATCTCCTCTTACTTGATATTGCTCTTTGTTTTTTGAAGCTGCTCTAAGTTACGTTTTCAGCTCTTTTGTACGCTTATATTTTTTGTGGTGTAAGTAAGAGTAACATTTAAATAAATCAGTATTTTGGTTTTTGTTGAAAAATTCGAAAAATTGAAAGAGCATTGAATAGTTTCTTTCCTTACCTATTTCAACAGTTTAATGAAAACTAGTAGTTTTTCTGGCTTATTTCTTAATTTGTTTGCTTTTGGCACTGAGTATTTGTCATCGAACACAACTAATATTGTTGTTTACCAGTATTCATGTATTCAGGTTTCAAATATTTTAAAACATGTAGCAGATATTATGGTAATCCGAGAAATTTCCAATTACTTTTCTTAACAGTGTTTGGAACTTAAAATTCAACTTCTGAAAAGCGCTTTATTTTTGTTGCGATGATATTGAAGAAAACGAGATATATTGAGTTTGAGTTTTACGGTTGGTACTCCCCCATTTGTATATTTTAAATACCTGTTTTCAGTGTCACTGTCTGAAGAATTTGAATCTTGTTTTTGCGCATGACACGTAACCGCGACTCTAATCCTTTAACCCTAAAATGTAATTAAATTATTAAGTATTACGATGTTACAAATTTAAAAACGTTCTTTTCAATATGATGAAGGCCAATAATTTGAATACGTTTGAAAACTAATTTGAGTTCGATAGTGCCCGAAATTCGACCTTTTCACTTTCATTCTCTCGATACAAAATTAATGTGAAAAACAAATTTTCTTCATAAAATTTGGCAAAAAAATTTTTTCAAAAAATAGTCGGTTCACTCGTTCTCCGCACTTTGATTCATTTAAAAGAAATTAATCAAAATCGGTTAGAAACACGTGAGAAAATGGTTTTTTACTATTTTGCCTACGCCTATTTTTTATATATAGATAAAAAAAAGAGACGATCATTTAAGGGCGGTAAGTTTTTTAACCATTTTTTATATGAATGCTCAACATCTCTAGAATATTGTGTCCAAATTTGAAGTCAATCCGAGTAAAACTAACGGAGGTACAAATTTTTAAGTAAGTGTACCTCGAACGTAGAAACGTACGTGTACAAAACTTTAAAGCAGTTTTCCCACCAGTTGTGTTTTCAAAGTCCGTGTTCACTGCACGGCTTTTAGAAACTACTTGACCGATTCATTTCGAACTTGGTACACATTTTCTACATACAAAATACTTTCCTCCAACGTTGACTAAATTTTAATGGTTTTTGATTTCAAATAATTTCCGACCGAGACATAGTGAACACCGCAAATTGCTATTTTTCCAAGACGCTCTGGGAAAAGCTCTGTCACCAGCTTGTTTTTCAATATTTCCGGAAGAAAAAGAGTATTGTTAAAAGTACACTCAATAATATACAAAAGATTTTAATAAATTTGCTCAATCCATACTCTTAAAAAAATACACAAAAAAAGTGTTTTTTACGCTGAAACCCTTACTTCGCCCTTAAGCTTTTGGGAAATTTTCAAAAAAATGTTTTTCGTTTTCACCAGAAATTTTACCAAAATGAAACTTAATTTCACATTTTCACATCGAAAAAAAAATTTACCAGTTTTGGTAAATTTTTCACATTCTGGCAACGCTGGTTATATACCTGCATCTCTTGTTAAATACACAATTTTTTACAACAACAAACATGTGAACATAACGGCAACATAAGAAGAGAAAAAAAGAGACGTGCTGCAGTTTAATGATCGCTCTCTATCACTGTTTTTGCTCTCATTACTGTAAAATTGTTTTATCGGTGTAGTCGATAGTTTTTGTTGCATACGCTTTGCGAATGAATTACAATATCTTAAGGTGGGACATAACATTCTCGGCAGAGAAAACAGACCTTTTTTTTAAAAATTCACAACTCAGTCAAAAACAAACATTTTTCCAAAATGTTTTATTGTTTATTTTTTTTAATATTGTAGAGAATTGAATAAATTGCAAGAAAAAAAAATCAAAAAAATATATTTTTCACTCCAACATGGTTTTATAGAGCTCCAAACTGGCGGCAGAGAAAAACACAGGGCCTCGTGGTTGCAGCGCTGCGAGTCGCAATCATTGTGCGACTGGAAAAAAAAAGATTTTTTTTTATATCTCAACAAAATTGGTTATCGTATGACAGGAGCTTTTTTAAATTTTTTTTTTCAATTTTTGCTGATGTTCCAAATTTGAAAATGTGTTTTTTCGAAAAAAATTTTGACTTTAAATATTCTTAAAAAATCGAAAAAAATTACAAAAAATGCTCGTGTCATACGATATTGAATCAAGTTTAAAATAAATAAAAAAAAATAAATTTCGTAAAAAATTAACCCGCTAGTGCCGAAACCAGTACGAAAAACATGATTTCGAAATAAACGCGTTCAAAGTTTGTGAACAAAGAAAAAAAAGGAGAAAATTAAAAATGCGCTCTCTCTAATCCAGCTGTAACTTTATAACCCGTAGAAATTTTTCCATGAAATTTTTTATTTTGTTAGAATCTTAAGAATATGTACTAAAATACAAAATAAAAAAAAAAAATTTTTAAAAAACGGCCAATATCATGTCCTCCTCAAGCAGAATTTTTAGCTGAAATAGATAAATATGTTGTTGTTGGAATACATTTGGCCACAAATGAGTTGATATTTTTATTTTCTACAGCGTATTTTTATAAAAATAACCTTATTATTTTGAAAACCAAATTCGGCTTTTGTGATATAGTCAAAGTTGGGCAATGTGATATACCATATATTCATACTATATATATTCATTCCATTCATTTTATACTTTGTGTTATGTTTTTGGTAAATTTTTACATGCCTTTTTTATTCAGTTGGTTTTGTTTTTTTTTTGTTTGTTTCATGTAAATTCCACTAAAAGAAGAAAATTGTTTCATCTACAACATAAATAATAAAACTAAAACTTAACTAAAACTAAAACTAAAACAACATTTTTTTCTTTTCAATAAAATAATTTTTTTTTAATTAAGGTTGAAAAAATAATAGATACTGCTATTGAACACTATTCGGGAAATGTTTTATTAGTTTAGCTATATGGTATATCACATTATCCGAACGTGCTATATCACTTTACCCGCCAATATCATTAAGGAGAGTTACATGACATTTTTTTCAGTGTGTTGAAAAAGCTCCAAATTGGGTTACGCTATAGTGCTCTAAAGTTGTAAAACACTACAAAATACATCAAAAACTATTCTGTGTAATGCATTATAAGCAAAGTTATAAAAGTTACTAGAATTATAAATTTAAAATGCCTATATCACATTGCTCTTAGTTACTCTAAGGGTGCGTTTATAGTGAACGCGATTCAGACAGGCAGGCAGCCTGAAATTTGTGTGATAAAACGAGATGCAAATAGCTATCTATCTCGCTTGTTCACATTGCCTGCCTGTCTGACACGGCGTTCACTATAAACGCAACCTAAAAGACAAGCGTCCTGCTCCGTGCTCTATATCGCTCAAACTGTTCAAAGTTCTCATTGCTACTACTTGATTTTTTTGAATACTCGTTGAGAAATTTGGGCTGAAAACAATCCCAAATCAATTTATTTTGGGAGTGAATCTGAGCTAAGCCATAATATTTTTTTCTATCAAACCCTAATGCGATCGTTTATCAAAAAAATTAACATGCTTTTTTGTTCATAATATATGTAAATTTTGGATTGTTCGTCAAAAAACAAATATGCTCACTTGGGCTCAATTTATGACATTTTGGTATTGATTAAAAAAAAAACATGCTTATTTGTGTTCAATGCATGTCATTTATGGATTGTGAATAAAACAAGTTAACATGCTTTCATTATTCTAATCTAAGAAATAACTTTGGGATGTGACATTTTATGAATTTTAATAATACAAGGCAAAAAATGACAAAATGTAAGGGACTAGGCATTATAGGAACCGACAAAAAAATAAAAAGTTAAACCAGACGCAAATCCAAAATTGTATTTTCATTGTCAAAATTAGATATTTGATCCGATTCCGACAGTTAAATATCATTTTTTAATTTATGTTCTGCACTTTTATACACTTTTATACTAACAGCAACAAAAACCAACTGAGAACTATGTCGTTAGGTTGCTCATTTTTTCGATGAGCAAAAACAACAACAACAAAAATTATTTTTTATGATCAAGCCCAAGATAACACTTACTAAGCACAAATTGGCGTGTTTATCAAAAAAATTTTCTAGCCCAATTTCTGGCATAAACTGCGTACATGAATAGCTTGGTTTGAGATGGTTTTGAGCTCTATTGAGCTTATATCATTTATGAACGCTTTGAGCTTGAATTAAGCCCATTTTTTTTATCCGTGGACGACACACATATGACGAGTTCTGTGCTATTAACTTCAATTAATTATTCAATTTTTTTTCTAAATTTAAAATAAAGTGAATGTCCCAAATTTTTCAAGAAATCGGGTGGTGGCTGATCTCAAGCTGAGCAAATGGCCTTTTTACGAGTGCCATTTTCGTCTCTGTTCGATGTTTAGCTTGTGAACTACACTAAAGTTACAAGTGGGATGTATATGATTGATCATTCAAATTAATTTGCATTGAAAACAAAAACAACAATTTATATAAACCAATAACTGGTTCATTTCTGAAATAAAAAATAAATTGTTTATTTCACATATTTAGTTCTGCTACTTTCTTCTAGACGCAATAAACAATGCTTTCTCTGTTAGATGCATACATCATGTCTGCGGAATAGATAGCGCCATCTATTGGGTAATCGAAACGAAATATGATGTAAGACGGTTTTTTTCATAAGAGTTAAATCTAATCGGATCACCCTTTTAACATGGAGTAGAGAATAAATGCTGCAAATCAGTTCGTACGAAACAAAAACAACACAAGGAAAACAAAGAAAGCAACAGGCACAGCATAAGCAGCTGATGTTTGATTTTCTTACACATGCATTTTTCTTCTTATATGTTACTATTTTGTGACTTTAATATAATAGTAACAAAATCCAAAATTAGATATTCATTCAGTGCAGGATATATCTGGTATTTTATTATATATATTATTTTTGAACGACGAGTATTAAAGGCTGTAGGTATAGCCTAAAGTATTCGTCAAAAAAGTTTCATGGCCTTGAAAAAATCTGTTTAAACGACCTCATACAAACTGCGCTGTATTCTACGTCAAAAAATGCATCAATCATGTACATTATGAACATATACAAGGGAAACATGAACTTTTTTTATTAGTTTAGTGATCGAAATTCAAATAATTCATGTGCAATACGTAAGAGTTAAAAGTAAATGGAACTCATTTGGAAACGTAATATTCTATTGTATAAGTACATTGCATAAACTATTCTTGCAGTTCTTGTATTTGTTCAAGGATTTTATGAATTTTATTCATCAAACTCATCAAGTAGTTAACGTTTTTCTTGTATATGAACATGAGGTTCAGGACTTTTTCGTCATTTATCTCATCCAAGAACTGTTCTTGTTCTTTTTGTATATGTACATGAATTGTATGAATTTTATTCACATAAATTAGGTATGATTCATGTTTCCCTAGTATTTTTTCATGGCATTGGACACATTCTTTATGTTTTAATATATCTTGCACGCACACTTTATGAACTTTAAACACAAGGCTTATGAAATCTTCATATTATCGTGTATTGTTCTTTATATGTATTTTGATATCATGAACATTGATATCATGAATAGTTCATGTGACACATGTAATTGGTGACTGAACTAAAAATGCATGAATGCGATTCATGTAGATCATGTAAAAATTCATAATTAAAGTATGGACTTTTTTGGTTCAGTGTATTTTATTTTGGTATAATTATTTTTATTGCTAGCCATGCAACTGAAACTGCAAATAATTGTTATATCAGCTACAAGACAACAAAACGCAACAAGACCAACAACATTGTCTCCAACAGTTTCCAACTCCAGCAAATAAACGGCATAAATGGACAAAAACGTTTAAGATGCATCAAGTTGCACTTAAGTTGGTCAATAAAAGTGGTAGCAAAGACAACAAATATGTGTGTGTCGTAAATTGTCAATATATTAACAACAACAACAGCAACTTTTTGAGTACAAAATTTCGCATAATAACGAAATAATTAAGAAAGAATAAACAAAATGCGGGTAGAAGAAAAACTTGATACTTGCTGTAGAATTTAGCAGATTGGCAACGCGTGCGTTGGTTATTTGCAATTTTTTTTTTTCATCTGCTTTTTTCACTTTCAGTGCTGCCAAATGAGGCATATATTAAAAGAAAAAAAATAAATAAAAAAATCGAAAAAATAACAGCATACTTAAATGCTACAAAAAAGCGAAAACTTGCAATTTTTAAGAAGCCGGTTTCTATTTGCTGTTGTTGATATTATTGTTGTTGTAGTCACACAGCTTCTCTCGGCCATTCTTGTTGGCGTTTTTGGCCAATATGCTTTATTGATGCTGGGGCCAAAAGTTGTTATGGCCAAGTTTGGCGCGCAACTCAAGCTGATTGACAGAGTTTAAGCAGTCAAGCATGTTGTTTGTATTTGTCTTTGCTTGAACTGGTTGTTGTTGTTGATGATGTTGTTGTTGTTTTTGTATGCAATCTTTGCGTGTTAAGTTTTCTGTTAAATATTTTCAGATTTTTGTTATGCGATTATTTTGTTAGTACCTACCTACCTGTTTTTAGTGTTGTGCCTGTAGTTGTTGTTGTTGTTGCTGATGTTGTTGTTTTGTTTTTGTAGTTGTTTTTTGTTGGTTGTTGTTGTTTACTCACATGCGCCGCAAAAGCCGGCTTTTAAAGAATTTTTACGTTGGCGTTACTTTGTAATTTATGCGCATGCTTTTTATTCATTAAGTTTTTTTTTTCAACTTTTTTCTATTGCGATTAACCGGTTTTTAAGTCTTCTTTTGTATTGTTTCCATCGTCTTTTATAGTATCATGTTGCCTTGACAGCGATTTCATGTAAATATTAGATATTCTTCATCTGTTTTGATTCTTTTTTTTTTGTATTCTTTAGCATTCATTTGTTTTGAACTCCAAAATAAGCTTTTTTTATACTTGTTCTTAAACTTTTCAAAAAGTTTAATTTACATATAATTTTTGTGTTAAACCTGCCCCAATAAATATGCATTAAAAAATGAATTAATAATACAACTGAAAGCTTAAAAATACATAGACTTTTAAAAGCTCTAGGTTTTAAAGCTTGTCTTAAGAATGAAATAGTTTTGAAAAATTAGGTATTCTGATTACATTATTTTAATATATAAGAAAGCAACCAAAAGATCGAAAACTTTTTCAAAAGCTCCATGTTGGTGAGGCTTTTTATTGGAGTAACTTCAGGAAATGTGATATAGGTATTCTTAAATTTATAATTGCAAGTAACTTTCATATCTGAGCTTTTAATGCATTACAAGAATATTTTTTTATACACTTTGTAGTGTTTTACAACTTTGGAGCACTATAGCGTAACCAAATTTGGAGCTTTTTCAACACAATAAAAAAAACACATGTACTTCTCCTTAATTAAATTGGCGGGTAAAGTGATATACCACATTTGGATAATTTGATATACCATATATACCAATATCATATTACCCGAATAGTGTTTAACAGCAGTATCTATTGTTTTTCCACAAAAATGAAGAAAAAACAATGTTATTGAAAAGAAAAAATGTTGTTTTAGTGTTATTAATGTTTTTGTTGATACAATTTTATTATTATAGTGAAATTTAGATTAAAGAAAACAGAAATACAAACAAAATCAACTGAATACAAATACGCAAGTAAAAACTTAACAAAAAAAATAACAAAAAGGAAAAAAAGATTGGAATGAATAAATATGGTATAAATTAATGGTATATCACATTGCCCAACTTTGACTATATCACAATAGCCGAATTCATGTTTCAAAATAATATGGTTATTTTTGTAAAAATACGCTGCAGAAAATCAAGATCTCACCTCATTTGTGGCTAACTTAATTCAAATTCTTACAAGTTTATATATTTCAGCTTACAATTCTGCTCTATTTATTGTCATTCACTCGCAAAGGGCACTCAAAAACAAATATCGAATACACCGTTTAAATAATTTCACATGTTAATTTTTGCCTTAAATTCTGTTTTTATCAATATGTGTAGGTATATCACATTACCCGACCATATCACAATACCCGAAGTTAATCTGTAAAAAGGTCCTGAAAATTGAAAATAAATTAATTCAAAGCAACTATTGGAAAAGGTTTTAAGCTTTTTCAAAAGCTCTTTGTTAATTAAGCTTGTTCTTACAGTGTAATTATACTAAAAAATAAACTATTGTGTGTAATTCTTTTAATATACATACATATAAGTCAGAACTCAAAAGATGGAAAGCTTTATCAAAAGCTCTATTTTGGTACGGCAGCTTATTGAAAAAGATAAATTTGAAATAACTTTATTCAAAGATATGTATGTTAGCATTAAATTCAAAGCTTAAAAAAAGCACGATCATTTTTCAAAATCTTAATTAACAAACAGCTATTTTAATTACTTTAAAATAAGTCAAAACGTAAAAATTATCTAAATAACTGGCACCAAAGAGCTTTCTTTTACAAAAGCTTGCAATTGCTGAAGCTTATTGTGAGTTCAATTAGATTATAAATGAGAAAAAGCTTTAAATTGTTCACCTATAAAAGAGCCAAAAGCTTTAAAAATAGCATATCTTAAAATTTCTTAAAATTGGTCATTAAAGCTATTTTAAATAAAGCTATTTTAAACAAATATAATTAAAATTATAAATTATTAATAACACAGCCAAAACCTTAATATTAAAGAAAGCTTTTTCATAGATTATTTTTATGCAAGCTTTTAATGTGCCTAAATAAACAAACAAATAATTACACACTAAAAATGCTCTTACTAACAAAGCCAAAAGCTGCAAAACTAGCTTTTAAAAAGCTGCATATAGATCTTTTTCAAGACCTTGTCGTTATTTAAGCTTTTTTAAGTAACAATAACATTTAAAATTAATAAAAGCAATAATTTTTTAAATACAGCCAAAACTTGGAAAAATATACCTATTTAGAAGCTTTGGGCTATTTAAGCTTTTATTGGTGGGCAATAAAATAAAATTATAATAAATGTTATATTTGTATAGCAAAAAAAATCAAAAGCAAACATAGTGTGAGCTTTTTCAACAGTTTAAACATTGTAAGCTTTTTATAAAAGCTTTTAAGATTTTTAATTAATACAAGCAGTCAAATGCATACGAAAATTAGAGCCAAAATATGAAAAATTATGACTTTTTTTTTTAAAAATTTAAAATTTTTCTTTTTAAAGCTTTTAAATAGAGTGCATTTTTTCAAAAGCTTTTATGTACTTGCAACAAAATTCAAATTCCTTAAAAAATAATTGAAAAAGTAGTATTGTACTTCAAAAGGTGTTATAAAAAAGCAGAAAAGCAGCCAAAAGCTTAAAATAAACTTTATCAAAAGCTCCAGAAAATTCAGGTTTTTAGAAAATTAATAATATTAAAAATTAATTCAAGCAATACAACAAAATTCTTAAGTATAAAGCTTTTTCAAAAGCTTTATCTTAAAGCTTAAAAGATAAAGCTTTTTCAAAAGCTAGCTGTAGTGAAAATTTTTCCAAAGACTTGTGGTATAAATAATAAATTTACTAAATATTTCTTTACAATGAAAACAAACGCTTAAAAAGTTCAAGTTTTTTTCAAAAGCTCAAGTAAGACGAAGGTTTTTTGTAAAGCTCTGTAAGATTTAAAAAAGTTAACTTGAAGATAATCAAAGATTTTGCTCTTTAAGACTTAATAGAATTGAAATTGTTTTTTATACTGAGACAACAAAATGATTTTCTGGCCATAAATTGTAAAAAAGCTACTGTACTGTAACTTAAGAAAAGCTATATTAAGCTCAAAAATAAATGCCAAATCAAAAGCCAAAGACTTAAGATTATCTCTTTAACAGTTTTTTAATATTAATAAATAAATTCTTGCAGTAACAAAATTCTTTAATTTTTAAGCCAAAAGCTTATGTTATTGAGAAAGCTTTTTCAAAACTGGCTGTTGCTGAAGATTATTCTAAAGAACTGTAGCATGTATAAATAATTTATTAAAGATGCATTTAAAATAAAATTATATACCTAAAAAGTGTCAAGATTCCAAAGGCCCAAAATAAACAAAGCTTTTTGAAAAAGCTCTTTCATTTTTAAAAATGTTAACATGCATTTTATTTCATATTGAGACACAAAATATACTTTCGTGAAATAAAGTGTCAAAAAAGCTATTGTACTTCTTTACAAAAGCTATATAAAGCTCTTACATAGAAGTCAAAAATTTAAAATTTAGTTTTTAAAAGCTTTTTAAACAAATTTGTATGTAATGTTAGGTAATCTTAAAAATTTATTTTGAAGTTAAAAAAAAAATTCTTTGATTTCTTCGCAAAAAGTTTAAAAACGGTAGAACCTTCTCAAAAGCTTGCTGTTGAAGATATTTCTTATGACATGTAGTATAAATAATTCATTTATATGTAAGAAAACATTTATTTTAAATCAAACCAAACTCTTCAAAAAGGTCAAGGTTTTTCAAAAGCTCAAGATAACTAGAGCTTTTTGTAAAGCTTTATAAGATTTAAAGAAGTAAACTTCAAATTTTTATTCATAATGAGACAACAAAATTTTTTTCTGGCCATAACGTACAGAAACGCTACTGTCTGTCTTTATATTTGCTTATTAAAAGCATTTTGTATTTTTAGAATATTAAAAATTAATTCTTGCAGAAAAAAAATTCTTTTATTTTTAAGCCAAACGATAAAACAAAGATCATATAATACTATAGATCATATAATAATATTATATGATCTTTGGATAAAACCTTCTCAAAAGCTTGCTGGTGAAGATTTTTTTATAGCCTACGGTACAAATGATTATTTTATGTATTAGAAAACAGTTTTTTTAAGTGAAACCAATCACTTCAAAGTGTCAAGTTTTTCAAAAGCTCAAGATAACCAAAGCTTTTTTGCAAAGCTCTGCAAAAATTTAAAGAAGTAAACTTGAAATTTTTCTTCATAATGAGACAAAAAAATTTTTTTCTGGCCATAAAGTACAAAAACGCTTCTGTAGGTGTTTAGAAAAGCAATATAAAGCTCTCACATAAGAGCCAAAAGCTTGAGATTTTCTTATAAAAAGCTTTTTAAGAAAGACATTTTGTATTGTTAGTAATATTAAAAATTAATTCTTGCAGAAAAATATTGCTTTAGTTTCTAGCCAAACCATAGAACCTTCTCAAAAGCTTGCTGGTGAAGATTTTTTATGACCTATGGTAAAAATAATTAATTTATGTATTAGAAAACATAGTTTTAAAGTGAAACCAAACTCTTCAAAGGGTCAAATTTTTCAAAAGCTCAAGATAACCAAAGCTTCTTTGTAAAGCTCTACAAAATTTGAAGAAATAAACTTGAAATTTTTCTTCATAATGAGACAACAAAAAGTTTTTCTGAACATAACGTGGACAAAAAGCTTCTTCTGTGTATCTTCAGAAAAGCTATAGAAAGCTGCATACAGCCAGAGGCTAAAGATATACTTTACCAAAAGTTCAATATTGAAAATGAACTCATGTAAATATTACAAAATTTTTTTTAATTTTTAAGCCTAAAGTTTATAAAAAGAAAGATTTTTCAAAAGCTTTCTGTTGTTGAAGACTTTTGATAAGAACTGTCATATACATATTTAATTAAATCAAAATTAATTTAGTAGAGATTTATTTTAAATGAAACCAAACGCTCAAAGGATCAAGTTTTTGAAAAGTTCAAGACAATGAAAGCTTTTTGTTAAAGCTCTTTTGGATTTGAATATACATGCCTGTAGTTTTGCTGAATAATCAGAAAAAAAAGATTGGCTTTCTAGCCTCAAAGTGTAAAAAAGCTGCTGTATATCTTAAGGAAAGCTATATAAAGCTCACAAATAAATGTACAGTTAAGTAAATTTATTTTTTTCAGCAAATATTTTTTTAAAATTTTGTGAAACTTCGACTTTAAGCCATGACAACATGAAGCTCCAACCAATAACATCTGCCTAAAGCAATATAAACTTCTTGTTCATAAAGCTCAAAAAGCTCATCAATGAGTGGACAAAAATTAAGGCGTAACCAAATGTGGGCGCGGCTTATTAAATTGCAAAAATTAACTGCATTTAAGGCTGGCATAATTGTTGCTTAACTGATGGAATGTAAGATTTTCTCACGCTTTGACCGCCAACTGGTAAAAGCAATAAAAACAACAACAACAACAATTATTAATAATTAACTTTAACTAGCTGCAGCCAAAGCTATGAAGCTACAATATTAACAACAACAACAACAACAACAAGCGTAACAGCAAAAGTTGAAAAATTGCTGCTCCACAGCAAGGAAGAGTAACCGGTTTATTGTTTATTTTTTAAAATGCAAGTTAATTTCTTTTTTTAATTTATTTTCCAAACACACTCATGTGCACACACACACAAACATACATGCACACATGCACATGATTTGATTTTTCTTACAACTGTTCAGTTGTGAAAAAAAAAGTATCTATAACTTGGCCAACTTGTTTGAACCCGTTCGTACGTCTGCGTGCGAATTCATTTATTAGATAGCTTTAAAAGGAAAAATTGTTTATCACAACAGAAGCAACCGGTTTTTTATTTGTTTTTATAAATAAGTGAATTGCAGCTTTGTTTTTGTTGTTGTTGTAAAAATCTGTTTTAACTGTGACATAATAATTATATATTTATACCAAAAACAAATTTATGCCAACAACCAAATCGAAAATAAAAACTTGTCACAGTGCCGTGTCAATGAAATCGAAACTGAATTCTTTTGTCGAAACAGAGAAGAGCAAAGAAAGAATTCGAGAAGTTATGCAAATTTATTAAAATATACAAACAATATCAAACATCAAAGATTTACGAAAAAATATGCATGAAACATAAATAAAAATTAATTATATTCATGTATGCTGAAAATGGTTGATTATTCCATTAATAATATTGAGTGGGCAGAAAAGGGCATGTTTACTGATTTTTATTTATTTTTTTTTTCTTTTTCTGTTTAGAAATAACGATTTGATTAAGTTAATTAAAATTTTTTAAATAAATAAATTTTATACTATTTTAACATAATATTAATATTAAATTTCTTTAAGCGCTTTAAATGACTTTTATAGAAAAATAATGTTCCTGATCATTCGTTAGTTAAAGTTAAGAATTTCTAAATATTTTTAAATTGATAACAGTTTTTTGGCAATTTTTGCAAATTTTACAAAAAAAAATTAAAAATTTGAAAACAATTACAACGCTGTAAGTCTGACACTGACATGTATCAATTCTGTAAATACCAAGAACTGAGTTCAACCTTCAAATATTTAACACTACTGCCAAACCAGTTACGTTGGCACAACAGCCTTAATGCCAACAGCTTGAACGTCAAAAGATAAACAAATGACAGAGAGAAAAAAATTGGAAAAAAAATTATATAAAAATAAAAATTGAGTCACGTTCTGTTGACAAGCAATTTGAAATTTTATAAAATTGACTCATGGCAAAAGCCATAACAAAAACAACAACAACAGCTTTATTGAGATTTTTCACAATAACAGTAACATCATCTAAAACAACAACAACAACTATAACAACAACAACTACTTTAATAACAATAAAATAAATATTCAAACAAGTCTCTAGAACAATAACGCGTTCTAATAACTTTTAACAGAAAAAACGATGATGAACCTGTTGCTGCTATAGAAAGAAATTTTCATTAGCTTATTTTCTTCATATTTATAATTTTTATAGCTGTAAAATAAATTAACTATTTTTAATTTTCATGCAATTCGACAGTTGAAATGAGTTTTGAGCACATTCTTAGCTGCACACGTTTTACGTAATGCAATTTTTTACTACAGCATACTATAGAATGTCGTCAGACATTTCTGCTTACTTTTATTGCATTTTTCTTTTTTCTTTTTTTTTTGCATTTAAAATCAAGCAAATTATTTTATTTATAATATTGCTACTTTAATAAGTTTTCTTATTAGTTCATTGAAGAAGATTTCAATTGTCTCTCGAGTGACTTCAACTGTTTTTCTGCGAAATATACAAACGATAGTCATTCCGCAATTGTTCCAACGTAATCTGTATGTTTTGCAAAATTTTTTTATTTCCATGTTGATTTGGTTTGTTTTGTTGTTGCTGTATTATTTGTTTTATTTTTATTGCCTTTTGTGTTTGTCGAGAATGCACAGCAGCGGAAGGAAGCAAGCACTTTTACTAAGAAGTGGGCAGCAAAGAGCTCATTAAATTCAAACCCAATAAAACAGAAGTATATTTCAATACAAAACTACGTTTTCGGATTAACATTGAATGAATCATATTTAAGGGGGTCTTCTCATTGAGCAACTTTTCGACTTTTTTTTGCATTTATTTATAGCTTGGGTAGTTGTGAATATGCCCCTAAAAGGATTTTTAGAAATTCGAAATACTTTAGAAGATACAGCTTTTTTGTGAAGCAAGTTCTTCGTCAAAATGAGCTATTTTTTTTCTTTAAAAACTTTAAACGCGTTCATCTCGAAACCACGTTTTTCGAACTGGCGGCCATGATACCTCCAATTCAACAAAACCGATTTTCATGAAACAACGTGGAATCGACGCAGAATTGTCACCATTCTCGGGTGAACCTCGACCATAATTTTAAAAAATTTTTTACTATTTTTTTTTTACACTAAACTACAAAAAAAAAGCCCGAAATTTAATTTTTTTTTTTGAATAGCCGCCATTTTGTCAAAAAAAATCATAAAATTAAGCTTGAAGTTCACCCGAGAATTACATCTATACTGATTATAACCCCGTTTTTTTTTTCATTTCAGACGCTCCGGAGACCCGAAATCGTGGCCGCCGTGACGACACCTTTTTTTTCACCACCAACTTTGAAGTCTCATTTCTTTTTGAACAGCCCACGTATCGAGGCAACAAAAATTTTTTTATTTACTTTGAAACTTTTGTAATACAATAAATAAAAAAAGTTTTCAATTATTCTTTGCGTTTTCAAATAAGAATTTTTTTAAAAAGGGTCCAAAAAACGGGTTTTGAATGAGAAGACCGCCTTAATTTCTTCCTGAAATACCTTTTAGAACAAAAGTTTTTTCAGAGCACAGCCTTTCATTCCATTTTAAATATAAACAGTCAGACGGTTTTGCTTAAACTTTCATGAAAAATAATACATATATAAATTTTTTAAAAATTTTAATTTCTGAATTCGTAGGTCAAATTTCGGAAACCAGCGAAAAAGTGCGAAAAAATTATATAATTTTTTTAAAAATATTAAAATTTTTAAAAAAATTTTTCTAAAATTTTTTTTTTTTTTAATTTTTTGAAGTTAAAGATTAAATTTTGGAAGCCAGCCAGGTAAAGTGCTTTTATCAAATTAAAAACTAATATTTGTAGAACATCATTTGATTAACTTTTCAACAAACTAAAATCTTCAGAGTCTTAAAAAAGTCTTAAAAAAGTAAGAATATATTTTAAAATGAGCTTAATCGAATAAAAACCACGCCTAACTCCCATACGAAGTGACTTTATCAAACCGGTAAAATCGCTTTAAATTCCATAAAAACTATTTTTTTAATATTTTCAACAGAAGCTTTGAGCTGAAGTGTGCACACTTATTTCGTAAATCAAATAAATTACATGAAAAGCAAGCCTATCTCCCATATAAATTGACTTAATTAAAACTAAAAATACGAGGACAGGTCAATAAACTTACTATTTTAATAAAATATATTTTTAATAAATCACAAGTTTTTTGACAAAAAATCATTGCATTTCTCAACAAAGTCATATTTGAGCTTTTTGCACTTCGTTCAACGTTTTTCTAATATTTTTTATCCCTTCCAAAACATAAATTTTGCCAGTGTTTAAAATTGATATTTGTTTGTGAGATAGTTTCAACATTGAAATCAAATCTCTTTCCGTCAGTTAGTTTGCAAGCAAAAAATAGTTACTCGGAGCTATGTTCGGAGAAAAGGAGGAATGAGGCAGCAATGCGTAGCCCAATTCATGAAATTTCGCCAAAGCGAAAAGACCCTTGCATTATTTTGGTACATAAAACTATTTTCTTGGACAAATGCGATTATTTGTTTCAAATCATCCAATAAGTTGGCAAAATATTCTCCATTGATTTTTCTCCAATCCATAATGTGGATTATACCATCTGCATTCCAAAAAAACGGTCGCCATGACTTTATTGTCTGAAACAAACATATTGATCTTCTTTGGCACCGATTCACCATTAATTCGCTTTTCGCTAATTTAAAAACAAGTAAAGAAAGTCTAAAGTCGGTCTAGGCCGACTATGAAATACCCTTTGTAAATATTTTTGTAAATGGGCGTGTCCGTGGGTGCATGAAGCCTTTTTTTTATATGCATTTAAATGTTGATGAAAAATTTACACAAACCAAGTTTTATTCCTGTAGCTCACAGTTAATGCCTTTATTGTGCTTTCGCTTTGGGAGGTGGGCGAGTTCATGGACGGATTACTCCCAATTTTTGAACACACCTTAGCTTTGGTACAAAATACATACATACCAAATTTAATTTCCCTATGACAAACATAACCTTATTTATTCAGTTTTAAACTTTTTGGGTTGTATTGGAGGTAGGCGTGTCCGTAGGCGGATTACGTCCATTTTTCAAAACCATCTTTGTCTTGTCATAAAAAATATATCTGCCAAATTTTAGCTTTTTAGGTTAACCACAGGCTTATTTATTGCGTTTTCAATTTTTGGGTTGTATGGGAGGTGGGCGTGTCCGTGAGCGGATGACGTCCATTTTTCGAAAACATCTTTGTGTTGGTAGAAAACACATACATACCAAATTTTATTGTTGTCAGCTTATTATGAGCTGAGTTATGCAGTTTTCAATTTTCGCGTTGTATGGGAGGTAGGCGTGTCCGTGGGCGGATTCCAAAAATATTCAATAGTGCAGATCCTTGGGTGCATGTGACCATGTATATCAAGTTTCATTCAATTATCTCTACTGCTTCTTCTTATCCTGTGTATACGGACAACACACAGACGGACAGACGGACGGACGGACATGAATAGCTCAGCTCGACTCACGAGGTGACGCTGATCAAGAATATATATACTTTTCTATACCGGACTCGCTTCGTTCTATGCGTTACAAACGTTTGCACAAAATTAATATACCCTGACCTTTCAGATTTAGAGTATAATGAATAAATTTTACATGATAACCTTCGTGTACCTCTTGTATCTGGGCTAAATTTTTGTTTTGTGTTAGTATTCTTTATTTTCCATTATTTTTTGAGTTCCTGATTATTGATATGTAAATTTAATTTTGCATATTTTTCTGATCCCATCAGAAAATTTTTGAATTTTTTTTATTTTTTTCGTATAACCATAATTCTTCAGATTTCATTATAAATAAATTTTTCTCAAAATCCAAAAAAATTAAAGATTTTAAATATTTTTCTTGAAATTTTTTTACCAAATAATATGTAAAAGCTTCAGTAATTTTGAAGTTATAGCAGAAAACATGGTGCAACTTTTTTATTAAAACAAAAATAAGCCCAATAGCCTCAGGTTAGAGGTCAATCTTAAAAAAACCCAGCAAGTCCTTTTCACTAGGAAACATAAGATTTTGCAAAGATAAGATCACCACTTCTTAGTACCACTAAGCTATCCTTTTCAAAGTCGACTTAATGTCTAGAAGTTATTTTGGACAGGAAGTCAAGCTGGAAACCAAATATTCTTGAACGTACTAGAAAAGTGTTCAAAAAAGTAAAGGGTAAAACCTGGAGTTTAACTCCAGCATTTGCGAGTTGGCTCTACTTAGCTGTAGTAAGGTCTATCTTAAATAGACAGCAGCACTAAATACACAGTCAAACTGCAAAATGCTTGGGAAAGTACAAAGAACTACTTCCGTGTGCATCAGTGTGGCATTGAATTCCACTTCCACGATCATCCGTCTTAGAGGTACCTCGCAGTGAGCTAATCGCACTACTCTCGGGCACTCTTCTATTATCGGTTACGAGGAATCAGTTCTGTTAAACACTGAATACGTAACTGCCAATACCTTCATTACGTTATTCCAACCAGATATGAATGGGACAGGTTAATACCTTTGAATACTGACAGCTCAAAACTTGACAAGATCAGAGAGGCATCTTTTTTGTTGATCTAAATATAAGAATTTCTTTGGTATAGTAAGGTATCGACTCGGGATATCTACACTGTTACGGACTGCCAACGTGCTATAAGATTCCTTCAAGCAGTGTTTCTAACATCATCATCAGCAGCACTCAAATGTCGCTCGTCTGTAGAAGAGATGGTTGAGAAGTTTGACATTCATCTAGTCTGGGTGCTGAGGCATAGGTATATTCCTGGTAACTGTAGAACTTATGAGCTTGCTAGGAAAGGCACGGCAAAAACGATCATACCGAATTGAAATTGAATTCAATTTCGAGGTACAAATTGACTCTTGGACACAATACTGTAAATTTAGCAAACTCAAGGCGAAATCAAAAAGTGCACAAAAATGCTTATCATTTTGGTGAGGAATGGATCTTGCTATATTAATAGGTGTCATAACAACACTGTCTTATGAAGAAGAGGAGAAGTTGGCTTCAAAATGTTCTTTACTGATACCCGACTCTCTCCCGCAGAAGACTTCAAGGAACGTCTTTTGTTAATGATTCAAGGAATTTAAAAAAAGCAGACGTGGGTGGTTCTCATGAACATGGTCTCTTTGAAATTGTAGGGCAGATTCTTTTGATATCACAATGGAGCAATACTGTGGTCTAAGTAGGCTAACCGAATGGTCGACCGCCACCTTAACCTAACCTTATGTATGGACAAATACAAGAGGAACAAATTGCATGAATCTTATGTACATATTCAATGGAGGCCGTGAACTACTTTATGTATTTAGTTATCAAAGTACTTACAACAAATGCACATTGTACTGGCTTAACTTGATGAAAACAATTCTTGGTTCATGTTAATACCCTTCACAAAACAATTTCACGATGAACGAAAAGTGCCTTTATAATTATTTAACGTTCCGCTGCATGTCCGCACAAGACTCAAGGTGAAAATAAACTGACTTTTTATGGCCGTCTCCAGCAACAAGGTGCTTTAAAATCTCACAATTCCAATATTTGTGAATAATAACCAGGGCAACCAAAAGTATGCAAATGCATGTTTTTTGTGTTACATAATATGGTGAAATAGGTTGAATAAAAATGCGATTTACACAAAAACAAAGAGTTTAAGCTACATTTGTTAGCGCATATTTTTGCATATTTTGATATAAATGCATATTTTGCAATAAATGCATATTTTCGCATATTTCGTGATATAGCATGTTTTTAAATCTATATAACTTTTTGTCTAATTTTTAATTTAAAATGAAATTAAATAAAAAAAATTTTGCGCTTCCCTTTAATTTGGCACCGCTGTATAAAAATTTCGAGAAAAAATCGACGTTTGACTAAAATCGACTTTGTTTTCCACATCCCCAACTGGCACTTGTCAAGAATACCTGTTCATTTGTTTGATTAACTTCGTGTTTGAAAATTTAAAGCTAAAAGTAAGAAATATTTATTTATTAAATCATTTACATATTTTCATAAGAACTTATTTTTCTTTAGATAAGCCAAAGGTGAAAGAAAAGCAGTCTTCTAAGTTGGGAAGGTACGTTTTTGAGTATCCAGTTCTTAGAAGTGATGGAAGCATATTGTATTGCAAGCTTTTTAGCAAAACAGTGAATGCAGACCGCAAGTCCTGTGTGGTGCAGCATGTGGAACGCGCTGGGCACAAATAAAAATCCAGCCGTCTTTCAAGCTTACCAACTCAATCACAACAATTTCTTACAGAATGTACATCGAGAAGTACAGAATTTACGAAAGATTTGTGTAAAGCTTTCGTTTCGTCCGATATTCCTTTGTACAAAGTAAGAAATGAACACCTCAAATCGTTTTTTAAGAAATATATTGATATAGACTTGCCATCAGAAATCACTTTGAGATCAACAGTCTGCAGTTTATATGAGCTTACAATGATTAATATCAAAAGAGCTATAAAAAACGAATACCTTTCTATTTCAATGGATGCAACCACAGACGCTTCACGTCGATACGTGGAAAATGTTGTAATAGGTGTGTTATCCAACGATAAGCAAGTTGCAAAACAAAAATTTTTGATTAACACAGCTTTATTAGAAAAAGTAAACTACTGCTCAATAGTTCGATTATTTGCGGATTCAGTTGATATTTTCGGGCCAGAGTTCAATAAAGATGCACTACTTCTTTTCATCACTGCTGCTGCACCGTACATGGTAAAATCTGCAAGTGCAGTTAAAGTTTTTTACCCAAAAATAACTCATGCGACGTGTTTGGCACATGCATTGAATAGGGTATGTAAGTAAATTCGCAGTTGTTTCCCAAATGTTGACTGACTCGTAGCAAGCGGCAAAAAATCTTTTTTGAAAGCACCCTCACGGTTGGCAATTTTTAGAGAGATAATACCAGAACTTCCTTTGCAGAAGGAATTATGCAGAAAACTATGAAAAAAAAGAAACAGTTTCGATAGTATCGTAAGTGTAGACGTAGAATTCCGTTTAAGTTGTAACCTCTTCTACTTTGTCTCTTTGGCCCGATTGATTGTTCATTTTGCACGTATTTTTATTGATCTTCCAAAAATTAACAAATAAATGAATAACAATCGATTATGGACTACATATCGAGGCCAAAACAAAGAAAAAGTTAAATAGTAAGTATGATTAAATGAGCAAGCAAAAAGAAACAAGCTAAATTTCAATTTTTTTCGATCATTTTGTTAAGTTTGACAGGTTGAGTTCATTGACTTAGTTGAAAAGAAGGCGAAGCAAATGCACTTTCCATTGGTGCCACTTTCGTCTCTGCCCGATATATATTTAGTTTGTGAGCTACAGTCAGTTTAACTACTAATTTCAAATTAAAATTAAGATCCCGATTTTTAAAAAATCGTATGGTAACTATATTTCACGCTGAGCACATGCCCTTTCCATTAGTGCCACTCTGGTCACTGTCCGATATTTAGTTTGCGAGCTACACTTTCGCCTCTGTTCAATGTATAGTTTGCGAACTACACTGGCTAGTGCTAGTGGAATGTGGGATCCAAATTAATTTGCAATAAAAACTAAAATTAAAATTTTACGCCATCTTTTGGGTAAAAGCATAAAACGAAACATGATCCAACTCGTTTTTTTTCATAAGAATTAAATCTAGCCGGATCACAGACCCATTTCGTTAAATTTAACAGTTCATATTCACATGAAAGTGCCAATGACCCACTTGTGACCTCAGATAATCCCACTGCATCCGATTGGTCATAGAATCATCCATTTTAGTCGAAATGTTCCATGAAATCCATAAAAGTGCCAATGACCCACCTGTGACCTCAGATAATACCACTGCATGCGATTGGCCATAGAATCATTCTGAAGCTGAAGCTCTAATACGAACCAATCAGTTCGTGCAAAATAAAAACAATACAACCATAAACAACGAAACAAAAACGAAGAAAGTAGCAGGCACAGCAGGTCTATTATAAGCAGCTAATGATCGACTTTCTCATATAATAACATGCATTTTTCGTCTTATATTTTACTATTTTATGACTTTCATATAAAAGTAACGAAATCCAAAATTAGATATTCATTCAGCGCAGGATATATCTGATATTTAAGTATATATATTATCTTTGAACGATAAGTATTAAAGTCTGTAGGTATACCCTAAAGTATTAGCCAAAAACGTTGCATGACCTTCAAAAAATGTGTTAAAACGACCCCATACAAACCGCGAAGTAAGACTTAATTCTACGTCAAAAAAACATATTATCAATATGTTGGATGCAGAAGATTCACAGTCTGTGAGAGTCATGCAAGAATTATTCCAAGTACAACATTTGCGTTTCCAACTTATTTATATAAAAGCGAACTTTTGTAGCTTAACTGAGGCCATCAAGTGACTTCAGACATGTTGTTTAAGCATGGCTGAACAAATAAAAATAGTTTAAAAAGCAAAAAAAATCTATTGATAAGTGTGACTGTGTTTCTATAAAAGAAAAGCTTGACAATATTTAAAAAAAAAAATCAAGGTTTTAATATTTTACAAAAAATTGGTAGTCAAATTTCTGACCAAAATCCAAAAGAAACTGAACATATTGAAAAGTACTCAATTTCAGAAATTGTTGCTTTTAACTATGCACCAATAACTTCAGTTGAGGTAAAGAGAAGTTTTTCAATGTACAATGCTGCTTATCGTGCAAATAGGCGCAGTTTTTTATTTGAAAACTTAGCACAAATGTTTATTGTTTATTGTAACAGCAATATTAGTAAATAAGTTTTTGCTTTAAGCTGTTAATTTTTAAAACTGAATTGTTTTCGTTTCTATTGTTTTTATTTATTTTTACTGTTTTATGTTATGTTTTTTTTTTGCCTTGAAGTAGAATAATAAAAGCTTCTTTAAGAGAATATTTTGAAGCGCATATTTTAAATGAATTTTTTGCTTTTTTTAAGGATTATTTTAAGCGCATAAAACACAATTTTTAGCGCATATTTTTGGTTGCCCTGATAATAACATATAGACAGTGTACTCATTCCTGAACTTATAAATGAACAGTTTGAAATCATGTACATACAACTACATGTAGACGCAATGCTTTATACACAGTAGGGCGGGTCGATTTAAAAATCGCTCAATGCTCTGTGAAAATCGTATTCTAGGGATCAAAATAAGAAACTTTGCCGAAAGAACCATACCTCTAAAACGAATTCTGGTGTCCCCCAATTTGGGTGGAACTTTTGGGTAGGGGCAAATTTTGAAAAATCCCACTTTTGACCCATTTAGAGTGCTCCAATCGAGTCCAAATAAATGACCGACCCCCACTAACTTTGTAGGCTTGACCCACCCATGCCAGTGGCACACCCCCTGGAACCTTCCTGTGGGGTTCCCCATACAAACATTTCAAAAAATCACCATTTTTGGCCTTTACATGAAAAAATCAGCGAAATGGCTATGTTTTTTTCTCTCAGCTCAGTATCAGAAACATATTTAGCGGCCTCGGTAGTTGAGTGGTAAGCGTACTTGATAAGTACTTGTTGAGTGGTAAGCGTACTTTGTAAGCCTACTCAGAGGTCCTGGGTTGAAATTCCGTCCAGGCCAAGGTCCTACGCTTTAATCTTTCTTCAATTCTTTCCTTACCAAAGGATATTCAAAATACATCAATATATTCGACTTTGGAAATAGTAGCTGATGTCAGAAAAGGCAATGGATTAGATAGCTTGAAAACCTTGAACTAACTGAGGTAAAAGCATAACACTGGCCTCAGATTCAAATTTTCATGTTCATATAACGCTCCACCATACATAGAACGTTGTACAGATATTTCACTTGATTTCCCTTTCTATCCTACTTATCTATTTCCTCATTTTCGAACCAAGGCAGACTTGACTGAATGGTTTGACACCTGAAATCCTTGGTTCAAAGCTCAAAAAACAAATGATACGAAATTTTTACTGTCTCCATGCAACAATGTTTTGTAATTATTTTTTTCGAATAAATTCTCAAAGACAGTGTTCACGTTCAGAAATTTTGTGTACGACAGATTTTTGAATATTTTGATAATTTAACATAATTCATTCTTACATTTTACATGGGCTTGTGTACGAATACACTCAAGCCTTATGTAAAATTATTTGAAACATATGTACAAGTACACATGTTCAATGAACGCAAAATTCATGTAGATTTTTTAGAAAGTGTACTCAATTTATTTTTTTCAGCATAAGCCAAGTTTTATTCCTGTTCGATCTGAACTAGAAACTAATTCATAGATTTTTCACTTTTTTACTTTATATGGAAGGTAGGCTTGTCTGTGAGTGAATGAAGAGTTCGCTATCAATTATTTTTGCGTTTGAAGGCAGGCAACAAAAAGTTTTTAAATAATTTCATTTAAACACATGTTTAAGGCACACATAAAAGCACAAAAGATGTAGCTTTTTGTAATGCAAAAAAAATAAATACAAAAAAATAGAAAAAAATAACAACTACAACAACATCAAAGCACAGGCTCAGCATAAGCGGAAACATATTTTCATATTCAAGGAATATAATTAGCATAAATTTAGCGCATGTTTGGGCTATAAATTATGTTGCTCGTAGCTAAAATTTTTTTGCATTTTTGCAGCGCACAGTGGTTAAAAAGAAAATAACAAAACATGCAAAATTCATTAAAATTTTGTTGGACACTTTTATAATATTCTATAAAGATTGCATTCTGATATTTCAAAATAATAACTAAAAAAATGTCAATAAAAATGTGTACGTGTCTTTTTTATTAAGAATTATTACTTATTCGAATAACAGGATCAGCCGTGGCTGTGCGTTCGAAATGTGTGCCAACAAATTCCAAGTTGTATCCTCACCTCGGTCAATATTTTTTTTTTTTTCAATTAAAATAAATTTTTCTGTTCGGCCGTCAGCTCTCTGCAGACAATGGCAAGCCTCAGAGAGTAAAATAATGCCATGTAAAGCTTCTCGAGAACATGAACTTTAGACGTTTGGAATCAGCATAAAACATGTTGTATAGTTCTCGGTTAATTGTGGTTAACACAAAAAACACAATTGATCATAAGAAGCTCGGTCAAAGTCCTTTTAAGGGCTGAAATGGACAAATTGTTTTTTTTTTGCTGTTTTTAGAAAAATAGAATTATTACTTTAAAAATGTTGACAAGTCGATAAATTTTGATATCTTTAATTTAAAAAATAAATCATACAGATATTATTCAAAATTTTTTATCTATTTTTGATCAACCCTCTTAATGGACAAAAAAGAATTCAACTATTTGTTCAGCATTGTTTTGGTTTGGAACTCTTCAGTCAATGTGTGACTCTGTTTGAGTCTCTTTCTTTATTGTCTTAGGCTTGTTAGGCTTTTCTTAACTGCCTAGCCTAAAATGTTTTTCATGTTCAAGAAATTGCAAAAAATTATGGATGATAATTTTTTTTTAATGTTTTTATATTATTGAATGTTTTGTTTTTGTTTATTTTTGCAGGATGTCTGTACCAACGAGAATGTCATGCTACTCAAGGATAAGAAAATTAATGCCGTATTTCAACTGCAGCTGCTGCAGCAGTGACAGAAAAAAAAAACAATAGAGCCGACACAGGCAACAGTCGGCATTTGGAACGGAAACAGCAGAAGCAGCAGCGCCATCTACAGCTTGGGCGCCATAGTGATTTAGAGCACATTTTTATGCGCACGTACTTATTTTGCTTGCGACTATTTTATGAGTCTCTCCTCTTTTTTTTATATATATATATATGTTACATTTTACACCAAAGCAAGCTAGCAAAAACTATACGCTGCCAAACATTAGAGCCTATTGCTAGGCGCATTTAAAGCAGCGTCTGCAGCGTGTTTGGCTATTTTTATTTTATTTTTTTTTTTTTGTAGCGTTATTTATGATGCTTGTTTTATTTGGAAACAAAAACAAAAAATTTCATGTTGTTTATTCTTATTTTTGCATTAAAATAAGCAGCATTGTATGCCTCTTGGCGCTGCTGCCAAGTGAAAAAAAACAACAACAACAACTGGTCACTGCATGCTTACATTAACTGTCTTCTTCTTTAGCTGCTGGTGTGTGAAAAGGCACTTGCTGTGTTGCTCATGCGCCTAAAAGGCTGCCGCAATTTCTTGATAAATTGTTTCACTTGCTTTTGCTGTCAGTTTAAAGTGCGACAAAATTTAGTACTACTTTTATTTAAGCTTTTTACAGCTGCTCCATTTTCATATGCATGCGCTCTTTTTAAAATAAGTCGTTTATATTGCAGCAGAGGCAGCATTTTAGGCGCACAGCTAAATAAATTGACTGCTTTTTAGGCCTTTCAGCAAAGTTTGCCGACTTAACGCTAAAAGCTTAAGCAAATTTAACTACTTTGGCAGAAATTTTGTTAAGAAAATTTTATTAAATTCTACTTTTAGGCTTAAGCTGTCATGTATGGGAGTTTTCAGTTGCTGTATTTTTAATTTTTTTAAAAAATTTGCCTGAAATTGTTCTAGCAATAACTGTCAGGTATTTTGAGTATCTGTATAAATTTATGCTGCCTCATTTTAGGCGCCATTTTTTTTTTTTCTTCTACTCCCCCAAGTAATGCTATGCAAAAGTATGCAAATTCAAAGTGTTAATAAAACTTTTCTAAACGTCAACACAAGCACACACATACACGAATCACCTTAACACTCATTTACAACCAGCAAGTCAGCTAATATTTCCGACCGCTAATATACGCCAAAAAGTAGGCATTAATTTGTCAGACTGTCGTTTCGCTTGTCTGGCTTGTCTGTATAGCTGTCAGCTACATAAACTGCTGTTAACTGCTTCAGCAGGCAAGTTCTATGCCGCGGCAGTGGGCGTGCATTTGCTGTAAGGCGTGTCAGCGTGAAGTATGTGCAAAAAAAATCCGAAGCAAAAAAATTTGTGCAAAATAAAATAGCGGCATTGAAAGGCAAGGCAGAAAAAATAGCAGAAAAAATTAAATATGTTCATGTGTAAAATGTTAAAAAGTAAGCAATAAATAGATGAAAAAAGTACAGCGACTTTACCAAAAATGGCAGCTTTTTAAATGGCTAACTTTTTTAATTAAAACTTTAAATATTTAATAGCTAATGTTAACATATTTTAAGTCAACTTAATTATTTCCTAATTGAACAGCACAGAATGTTAAACTGAACAAGAAAATATGAAATGCCAAAAAAAAATTTTAAAATATGATTGAATGAAAATAAAACCTGAAAATTATATTATATAAAAATATTTTTTTGTTTCTTGGGCAACAAAATAAAACTCAACAAAACATTGAATTTTAAATGATAACAATCATAGAATAAATTAAATGTAAAACTAGCAAAAAACTGCCGTTTTATTTATTTTCTCATTTTCAATTTTGGCCTTTTTCAAATCAATTGCACAGAACCGGAAGTAATATGCTGCACTCTTGTAATTTTCATTAATTCCAACATATGTTGTCCATCAACCACTTTTTGCAGAATTTGCAAGAATAACGACATTTTAATCTTCTCTATAATTAAGTGCAAAATAGCAGTTATTATTTTATTTCTTTTGAACACACACCCACTTAATTCTATGTAAATTAATTGTATTTTCTTGGCTGCACTGCAAGCAACTTTTAGCAAATAACACCAACACTTCATACATTTTAAGTACTCTTCCTTCCTTCCTTACATTACACTCAACATTACACTTCACTCAAACTCCAAAAAAAAAACTCTGGCAACCCTTTGAAAACGCTGGCGCCCATTGCATCAAACACAAAAATTTGTGTTGTGTCGTTTTTTGTTGCTTTATTATTAGCTCATGTTGCTCGAGCAACAAAAAAAAAAAAAAAATTGTTTCGATTGCCAGCATTTACCTTAACCCTTGAGTGACTCGCTTGTGGCTAGGTGGTTTTAATTTTTTCTTGTTTGCGGTTACTGCCAACAACACTTAAAAAAAAACAATAAAAAAAAAATATAAATAAAAAACAGCCGTGTTCACTTGTTTGTTACTCATACAAAGAGCTGCCATATATTTTGAAAATAGCTAACTTTTTAGTTCGCGTCACATAGGCGCGCCAACTAGACGCCTAAGAGTATGCCTTGCAATAAAAGGTAAAAACATAACAAGAGCAGTTAAGAAAAACTTGAAAAAAAACAGAAAATAATAAAAACAGCAGCGGAAAAAGCAAGCAACAAAATGGCGGTGCAAGGCAAGAACACACAGCACGTCACAAGAAAACAAAAGCGGTGCTGACAAAATATACAACAACAACAAAAACAACAACAACAACAACAACAAAAGCAACAGCAACAAAGCAAGCAACTTTCGTTAACACGGAAAGTGAAGTGAATACTTTCGCTGTGGTAGTAGTTGTTGTGGTTGATTTTGTTGTTTTTGTTGTATTGTGTTGTTTGCTGCGGTTGCTAGCCTATTACAAGGAAACAGTTAAAAAGGCATTAAACTCATGGTAAGAGTATTTTTATATGTCCTTTTTTTAACTTCAATTTTGGTAGATATGGAAAGAAAGGAAAGACGATGGTGGAAGAGAGAAGAGGGGGCTACGAGAATATTAAATGCAGTTAGTGCTGAAGTAGAGTGCAAAACGTGTTGTGCAAGAGACTTGAAAGTGGCGGAAGAGGGATGTGTAATAGAGATTTAATAAAAATATTGCATAATTTAAGGCGCATTTTAAATTCAAAAATCAAAATTCAAAATTCATAATTCAAAATTCAAAATTCAAAATTGAAAATTCAAAATTCAAAATTCAAAATTAAAAATTAAAAATTAAAAATTCAAAATTCAAAATTCAAAATTCAAAATTCAAAATTCAAAATTCAAAATTCAAAATTCAAAATTCAAAATTCAAAATTCAAAATTCAAAATTCAAAATTCAAAATTCAAAATTCAAAATTCAAAATTCAAAATTCAAAATTAAAAATTAAAAATTAAAAATTAAAAATTAAAAATTCAAAATTCAAAATTCAAAATTTAAAAATTCAAAATTCAAAATTCAAAATTCAAAATTCAAAATTCAAAATTCAAAATTCAAAATTCAAAATTCAAAATTCAAAATTCAAAATTCAAAATTCAAAATTCAAAATTCAAAATTCAAAATTCAAAATTCAAAATTCAAAATTCAAAATTCAAAATTCAAAATTCAAAATTCAAAATTCAAAATTCAAAATTCAAAATTCAAAATTCAAAATTCAAAATTCAAAATTCAAAATTCAAAATTCAAAATTCAAAATTCAAAATTCAAAATTCAAAATTCAAAATTCAAAATTCAAAATTCAAAATTCAAAATTCAAAATTCAAAATTCAAAATTCAAAATTCAAAATTCAAAATTCAAAATTCAAAATTCAAAATTCAAAATTCAAAATTCAAAATTCAAAATTCAAAATTCAAAATTTAGAAATTCAAAATTCAAAATTCAAAATTCAAAATTCAAAATTCAAAATTCAAAATTCAAAATTCAAAATTCAAAATTCAAAATTCAAAATTCAAAATTCAAAATTAAAAATTCAAAATTCAAAATTCAAAATTCAAAATTCAAAATTCAAAATTCAAAATTCAAAATTCAAAATTCAAAATTCAAAATTCAAAATTCAAAATTCAAAATTCAAAATTCAAAATTCAAAATTAAAAATTAAAAATTAAAAATTAAAAATTAAAAATTAAAAATTCAAAATTCAAAATTCAAAATTTAAAAATTCAAAATTCAAAATTCAAAATTCAAAATTCAAAATTCAAAATTCAAAATTCAAAATTCAAAATTCAAAATTCAAAATTCAAAATTCAAAATTCAAAATTCAAAATTCAAAATTCAAAATTCAAAATTCAAAATTCAAAATTCAAAATTCAAAATTCAAAATTCAAAATTCAAAATTTAAAAATTCAAAATTCAAAATTTAAAATTCAAAATTCAAATTCATTTCCGAATATCTTCATCCTAGATATCCTTTTTTTTTTCTGGCATTATACTTTTTTAAATTTTTAAATTTTTAAAAATTTTTTTCGGTTTTTTTTTTAATTTTTTTTAATTTAACGTGCAAACCCAGGAGCGCAACAAAAATGTGCGCTTCAAATAAATTAAGTCGACAACAAAGGGATAGACCGAAAAACAGTTGAATTAATTTTCCGACTGAAATATTTCCATGGCGTATGGTAGAAACAGGATAACAACAGTAGCTACAACAACAACAACAGCGAAAAACACAAAAAACAAGTTTAACAGACAAACAAACAAATTATAATCAAATAAATGCAGGCCCAACAAATTTTTAGAATTGTAAGGCAACGTTTGGAGTGTGAGCGTGTGTGTATGGGTTGGTGTACTTCTGTATGCAGTGCTCGTATAAAAGTGTATATGAACATCTAAAGGACATACACACACACATTAACATAAACATATTATTGTGCTTCGCTGAATGCGTGCATGGAGCACTATTTGTTTGTTGGACGTGTGCGATGGAGGCAATTTTTAGCGTAGGTGTGGCACACTCAAGCAATTTGCATTCTCACGTGCTGCAGGGTGGTTATTTTGTTTAAAACAAAAAATAGTGCTTTGACGTGGAATGGGCTGAAATGAGCTAGTGTGGGATATGTAGACGGGGGTGGGAGTCCAAACAATATGGCAACGTGGGCACAACAAAGCTGCATAAATTTATTTATATACTAAGCTATATACATGCATAAATAATATATGTATTTGTTTATGTAAATGCATGCAAAGCTGCATGTTTTCCACATACAAACACAAAAAAGCCTTGCATACATTTAGGCGCATATCTATTTTGTTTAATTTAAAATTTATAAACTTGAGCGAGTCGCGCGACGCAAGGCAACCCTAAAATAAAACGACAACAACACAAACACCAACACAGACACAAACAAAACATTGAGAGCATTGCGCTGCCATTTATTTACAAACAGTCTTTAAGCCTTAAAGTATGCTATTGTTTGTGTCACTTTTTCGTTATAGTTAGTTATATATGAAGAAAATGCTTGCAGAAATGTTAAAAAAAAGCAAAAAAAAACCAAAACAAAACAATAGAAGACAATGAACTGTCGTCACATTGTGAGTGAGTCACGTGAGACGTTGTCATCGACATCGCGTGCTAGCTATGGCAGTGACTCAGAAAATAAAAACAAAACTTGCCATGAGGCAGGTTTTAGACAACAATATTGCTAAGAGTTAGATTTGTTGCTTTCTTTTCACTCTCCCTAGTTTTGAGAAACTAGGGAAAAATATTGCTAGATTTCTAAAGAAGATAACACAAATATTGTTATGTTTTATTTTGTTAGTATTGTAATTGTCATTGTGTGTGTTTTGTTAATGACAATAACTGACATAGAGTTTTGTGATGTTTCATTCAAGAACTGTTTCTGGTTTTAATGCGTTCATTCATGTTTTTACTGAATATTTTTAATATAAGTTTATCGTTTGTTAATGAATTTTTAAAAACCTTCACCTAGGTTCGTGTATGCTCTGATGAATTTGACAGCTGATGAAATCTATTTTAACGATTTATGCTGATTTATTAATTTCGGTAAAGCTACTTTTTTTATTAAAAAGGACCTTCAGAAGATTCAAAATTGCTTCGGCGGATTTCCTCCGATTTTAAAAGAAGATATGCAGAAATCATTTTAATAAGTTCCTCTTACTTTTGAGACCACGAATGGCGGTAATTAAATTTTGATTTATTTCTAACTTTCAAAACCAGATAAGTCCAAATTTGAAATTGAAAATACGAATTTATTTTTGCAGTATTAGACTATTTTTTTTTTTTATACCTTAAATCTGAAAGGTGAAGGTATATTAACTTTGTGCAAACGTTTGTAACGCATAGAACGAAGCGAGTCCGGTATAGAAAAGTATATATATTCTTGATCAGCGTCACCACGTGAGTCGAGCTATCCATGTCCGTCCGTCCGTCTGTGTGTTGTCCGTATACACAGGATAAGAAGAAGGAGTTGAGATAATTGGATGAAACTTGGTACACATGGTCACATGCACAGAAGGATCTGCACTATTGAATATTTTTGGAATCCGCCCAAGGACACGCCTACCTCCCATACAACCCAAAAATTGAAAACTGCATAACTCAGCTCATAATAAGCCAACTACAATAAAATTTGATATGTATGTGTTTTTTATCAACGCAAAGATGTCTTTGAAAAATGGACGTAATCCGCTCACGGACACGCCCACCTCCCATACAACCCAAAAATTGAAAACTCAATAAATAAGCCTCTGTTAACCTTAAAGAGCTGAAATTTTGCACATATGTTTTTTATAACAAAACAAAGATGGTTTTGAAAAATGGAAGGCATCCGCTTACGGACACGCCTACCTCCCATACAACGCGAAAATTGAAAACTGCATAACTCAGCTCATAATAAGGCTACAACAATAAAATTTGATGTTTATGTGTTTTATACAAACAAAAAGATGTTTCGAAAAATGGACGTCATCCGCTCACGGACACACCCACCTCCCATCAGGCGCGGATACAAGGGGGGGGTAAAGGGGGTAATTACCCCCCCCAAGAACTTTTAAATACTTTACTTTTTAATACTTTATTTGGAGAAAATAATTGTGCTCACAGCTTAAGGGTACTTTTATGCATACATAAGCGATTCTGAAGACGTTTTTTGAAAGAATACTACAAAAAAATGGTCAGAGACATTGTTAAACTTTAGTTTTTTTATTGATTTCAACGATTATTAAAGTATTAAAAAAAAAATTTTGTTTTTTTTTGTTTTGTGACGTCATTTGCGTGTAGGTGACGTTTTTATGAAGCGATGCGAGACGAGTAGGACCATTTTGCTAGTAGATTAACACGATCTGTAGTCATCTTCAAAAAACAAAATATAATTATATGTAAAGCAAACACTTAAGTCGAGGTAGTAACTTTGCCTTTTTTAAAAATGATCCTGAAAATAAAGTTACATTTCCTTAAGTACTAGAATTTACAGCCATTTTTTAAACAATTAACTTTAAAAACGAGTTATTTTCTTACAAATAAGATTAAACAAAAAACTTGAAATCACTACCTTAGCGTAAGTGTTTGCTTTATAATAATTATATTTTTGCAAAATATTAACGATTAGTTTAAGAATGCCCTTTATATGAAATCATTGAACAAGCAACATTGATTTTGATTTGTAATGAGCGCAATTAAGATTTTGGCAATGAAGACCATAGTTGCCACTTAAAATATTTTATTCTTCTAAATTTTTACTGAAAACCTGCCAAGTGAATTAATGTTAGGTTAATGTTGCTAAAATTGTATCAACTGCGCAAATAATTTGTTGCATACAATTATTTTTGTTTGAGTTAATTCTAAATTGTTTGGAATTCTGAAATTTTTCAAGCCTACCTTAATACTGGAGACACACATATGGTTTCGATACTACAAAGTAAATATATAACATTGTATACCACATATGTTTTTCATTGTATACCAGCTTCTGAAACTCGTATAGCGTCTTATTCATGGTATACAAAACACAACAAACTATCATGGTTTCTCCATGCTAGCATACATTTTTTATATAATAAATAAAATATATACATAATATATATAATTTACATAACATTGAAAATTTTTATTTTGAAATAAATTTCAATTTAAAAAAATATGAAAAAAGCTCTTTCAAATTGTGAAGTTTTTTTATGCAATTTGCGCGACCAACGAAATATACAACCATATATTTAAACGCTGTTTGCTTGACTATTTATTGCAGGATCTATCTTTCGACGGAATAAGCAAATTGAAGCAGCTGAAAAATTTGTGATTTAATTTTAAATATTTATTTGACACTATTGTCAATTAAAACTATATCTATATGTGTGTCACTCAGGGACCGAAAGTAACTGTTATTTTACAATTTTCAAATGAAAAAGACACAGTGAAAAAATAGTCGAAGGACTTTTACAAATATACCATTATGACATAAATAGCCTCAGCTTCACGAATTTTAAGTGCCTTTTAAATTTTCGACCGATTCTGTAAAAGTTAAAATGAAACTGTTATTTTTTGCCTTTTATATTTTCAAGCAAAAATAACGGTTGCTTTTAACTTTCATTTAATCGGTCAAAAATAACAGTTATTTTGTGACTTTTATTTTTTCGGTCAAAAATATCAGGCAATTTGTGTTTTTTTAAAGACCGCTGGACCGGTTAAAAAATTATTGATACCATGTGTAAAATGTGTGCACCGATGAGACGAAAATAATGGTATCAATAGTTTTTTAGTCTGTAAAACGGCCTTTGAAAAAATACTAATTGCCTGATATTTTTGACCGAAAAAATATAAGGCAAAAAATAACTGTTATTTTTGACCGATTGTATAAAAGTCAAAAATAACTGTTATATTTGCCCAAAAAATATAAGGCACAAAATAACTTTTATTTTTGTGGGAAAAATAAAATTTAAAAGATAACAGTTAATATGTGACTTTTTCGATAAAAACCATAACCGGTACGGTCCCTGGTGTCACTACTTTAATCGTTCATGGCTCCAATACCATGGTATCGATACCATAAATGTGTCCATAGTATGACTTCATCTTTATATAAATAAGCGTAGGGAAAACAGTTAAGAACCATTTTCTCCCGTGTTTTCTAACCGATTTTAATAATTCTTTTTTTAAATGAATAAGAGTCCTTCTCAAGAGGAGAAGGAGTGCACCGACTATTTTATACAACTATAAATAAGCAAACACAAATTGGTCGATTTTCGACCCCAGGCGGTACTAGTAATTATAATTTTAACAAACCAACCAAATTACCACAACCGACTTTCATGAAATAAAATTGCCACGTTTAGTCCACTTTTAGTAAGGAACTAATTCAATTATTCAATTATTTCATGAACTTTAAATTTGGCAGTGTAAAAAGGTGAGCGAAACTAAGGTTATTGATATGAACGCCGTTTTACTCTTTGTAATAATGACATTTTTCCACTAATTTCTAAAACGTTTGCTATCTTTGTCACGCTTCCTATCAGTGAAGCAACAGCTTAGCGAAGTTTTTCTACACTGCGACGATTAAAAACATGGTTACGTTCAACTATGCAAGAAGAACGATTGAATGGACTCGCATTATTGCATATACTTAGAGACATTAACATAAATATTAACGAAGTTATTGATAATTTTGCGATAATTTTGTCATATAATTTGTCTCTATCTAATGACTATCTAATAACACAGGGTAACAAAATTAAGCTTTATAAAAAGTGCAGAGATCTCGATAAACAATTCCGAATAAATTTTGGCTGCCCAATGAAGTCAAAAATGGACTTCGTTTTTCTCCATCAGCTTGAGTTTTTGAGTTATAGGCAAAAACATGAAAATCAGTTCTTTTTCTGATAATTTTCTTATATCTATTATATTGATCTACCGATGTGTATAACTATGACTGATTTCAATGAAGACATACTAGACTTTAATTTTTACAAATTCAATAACAATATATTCGACAGTTTCGAAGATATCGACGAAAAACGTTCAAAGTCGAAAAACTTTCACAATTTTACGTAGACTGCTCTTTTGAAACCCTTCATCTTTGATATTTTTCAACGAATTTACAAAAACTTTTTTTAATTTGTAGAAAATCTCTGAATTTTAATAAACATTTTATTTTTTTTTTTATTATCTTGCATATTTTCAAACAAATTGTGGTGACCGTGGCATGCAGGTTAAGTGTGTGGCTTAGCATGCTCGGAGCCCGGGTTCGATCCCCAGCCGCGGCGAAAAGTTTTTTTCAATAAAAAATTTTTCTGATCGGTCACCACCTCTCTGCAGACAATGGCAAACCTCAGAGAGTAAATAATGCCATGTAAAGCTTCTTGAGAACATGAACTTTAGCCGTTCGGAGTCGGCATAAAAAATGTAGGTCCAGTTCTCGGTCAATTGTGTGCAAACATTTAATAACACACACAACACAATTGATCATTAGAAGCTCGGTCAAAGTCCTTTCAAGGGCTGAAATGGCCAATTTGTTTTTTTGTTTTTTTTTTTTTTTTCGCTAAGATATTATTCCAGAAAAAGGGTGAAATAAATAAATACGGAAATGTGCGTGTATGTGTCTGGAAAAAATGCCTTTTAAACAATTCAATAATTTCAATTCAAAAAAAGTACAATTTGTCTATATGTAAAAAGACAAAATTTTCTCAAATCGAAAATGTGTGTCTTTGATAATTTACCCCCCCCAAGATTTTTTCCAGATCCGCCCCTGCCTCCCATACAACCCAAAAATTGAAAACTCAATAAATAAGCCTCTGTTTAACCTACAGAGCTAAAATTTGGCACGAATGTTTTTTATAACAAGACAAAGATGGTTTTGGTAAACGGAAGTCATCCGCCTACGGACACGCTTACCTCCCATACAACCCAAAAAGTTTAAAACTCAATAAATAAGGTTATGTTTGTCATAGAGATATTAAATTTGGTATGTATGTATTTTATACCAAAACTAAGGTGTGTTCAAAAATTGGGAGTATTTCGTCCATGAACTCGCCAACCTCCCATAGCGAAAGCACAATAAAGGCATTAACTGTGAGTTACAGGAATAAAACATGGTATTTTTTTGGTAAATTTTTCATCAACATTTAAATGCATATAAAATATAAGCTTCCTCCGTCCACGAAAACGGCCATTTTCAATAATATTTTGTTTTTTATAAAGTGGGTTTAGGGTATTTCACAGTCGACCTAGACCGACTTTAGAATTTCTTTACTTTTTTTTTTTTGCATAATATATATTCCTGTGGAGCAAAATTTTGTTTATAAATAATCTCTGTCAAAATTGAGACGTTTTTATCGATTTCCCAACAATTCGATCTGTGTGATTTATCTAGTTTCTTTAATTCAATGGTTGTTTTAAATTAAAATAGTTAATAAATAAAATAAATTATTTATTTCCATATACTTCTGCAAACTTTACCCTTTGAATGGTAAGGTTAATATTCGATGTTGCTAAAGTTTTGTCATCAAGTAGAACAGTTTGAACCTCAATAATTCTTCATGAAAGGCGTAGAAGTTTTCCCCATACAAAGTTTTTTTGTAGCTGTGAAGCAAGGACTTAAGGTGTCAAACCTATTCAGTCAAGTCTATCTTGGTTCGTAAAATGGGGAGAAAGATTAATAGAAGAGAAAGTGGAATCAAGAGAAACAAGTGTAGAATGTTGTATGTGTGGCGGAGCGTCTCGACTACTAATTTGAGAGATTAATAAAAAAAATGTTAAAGGAACATTTTTTTCCTTTTAATTTTAGTTGGAGTATAAAACTTTTACATTGATATGTTAACTGAGAAAAATTTTCTTTCATGTGCCACTTCGTCCTAGAAGTTCTTTTGAGCTATTTTTTAATGAACTTTTGTTCATAAAAACTAACTTTTGAAATAAATTGCAAAATAATACAGTAAGAAACGCTTGTACCTTCATTACGTTTCAGATATTATATCTTTCAATAAATGAACATTCTAAATTTGACATAAAATAATATATTACCTGCAGTACCGCTAATGGGTCAGACCGTGCTCTTTCAAGGATACATAATTTTCTCGTGGGGATGGATATAAAATAACATTTAATTTGAATGGAATTCAACCTGTTTGGACCTCCCAAATAAATCTATTCGAACATGCTTGGTGAATAATAATCAATTTTTTTGGCTGTACCAGTTTCCCATTTTATTTTTTCTACAACCATACAAGAATGATTTTGAATATATGTATAAAAACAAATCATCGAATTTAAAACAAGTTATACAAGTTCTATCTCACACTGCATCCGAAATTATCAGGATGACTTTTATTAATGTATTAGTATAGAAGCCCGTCATACGACGGACGGGTCGTTTTCAAAACAATTAAGTAGCAGACGATATGATATTTTTCATTCACCTCAAATGTTATTATGTTTCAGTCGTCGTCAATGTGTCCTTGCTGATATATATCAAATAAATTGTGTGGGCATACTTTTAGGCTAACAATTTTTTCATATAATGATGCACTGTAATAGCGAAACAGGTTCTGGTCCAGGCTAACATTTCCAGCCTATACATAGCAATAACAACTATAACAGTTTGAGCGATATGGAGCACGGAGCAGGACGCTTGTCTTTTATATATTAAGATAGCAATAAATTACTTTAATTGTATTCGTTATAAATAAATGCTATACATTTTTTTTTTTTATTGAAAACATATTTGTTTATTTGTTAATACAAAAAATACCTACAACCATGACAATGACCGGAACTTGAGCCAAGAATAGCCTGTGGGATAGTTATATCATCAAGCTTTAACAAGCCAATAAAATTTGTGGCATTGGCTAAGTTACATGTACCATCCCGACCCTTTTAATTTTGGTGATTTTTTCGAAATTTCTTTTTTGATATTTTCAATAATTTTTTCATTCCTTCATAATTTTACATAATTTTTTTCAAGTCCTGTGATATAATTTGCTCAAATTTAATTTGAGCTGTCTTGAAAATAGTCTTAAGCTTTACAAATATATGTGCATCAGAATGCATTGGCTCTTGCAAAGAAAAATGCATGGAAATGTACTTAAGAATTAAAGGCGTGTAAAAAAATAGCTGAATATATGAGACAAGCCATGGCCCGCCAGAAAAATTATTTTTGTATAACGTTTTGAAAGGACAAAAAAATAAACACAAAATATCTACCCACATAGCTACATATTTCATATTCCATACATGTGAAAAATCACGTCTTTAAATTATCCAATATTCAAGGAGTCTAAATATCCTTTGAGGGTCTTTAAGAAATCCTCTTTAATTTTTTTTTTTTAATATTCTATAAACGGTCAGCACAACTCCAAACAAAAAAAATACTCACATATTGTTGGTAAACAAATTGTATGGAATTCTATATTTATTGCATATTTATTTACCTGCAAAGAGAGAGAGAGAGAAAAAAGAAATAAATTATTATTATTTATGTTGCAAGAATACAATACAATACATACAATACAAAAGAATTTACAATATTATAAAATAAGTTATGCCTTAAAGTAGGTTGTAAATATAATAAATTGTAGCAGAAAGGAAGTAACACAAATAACGTAATAATGTACTTTTAAACAGTGTCAAGACAAGAGCAACATATGCGACATTAAGATAATTTTTTTTTTTAAAGCATATTTAAAGTTTGCCAAGAGTCACCGGCTTGACTCAACCCTAAGAGAACGCAAGCAAATACCATATAAATAATTTAACAGGCGGCAAACTTAACAGCTACGCGCCGCTACACTTGTTTCACAACCGCTGCGGCAACAACACCCAGACGTTCAACAACGCATGGCCGCCATAAAAAACCGAAAAATGATTTTCTTAACGTGCACGCTGATTCCCTTCCCTTCCAGCATTGCACACTACCTTGCTGCTGTTCAGCATTATTTTTTATGATCCTTTTTGTGCAAAATTTTATGCGTAAACATGTTCTGCTCATAACTAAGCGCTGAGCCTATAGCACATACACGGTCCGCCCCCCCCAACTACTCCCTCACCAGTCTACATTCATTCGCCAAAACTCCATTGAACGCAGTACCGCTAAAACTGCACACACAGCAAGATTGCAATAAAACTTTGCCCGTGCCACAAAATAGTGTTGCCAACTTGTGCCTGGCACGTTTTTTTTTTAAGAAAAAAAAACAAAATTTTATGGCTTTTATAGATTGCACAAAACAAAAAATTTTTTGTTTTTGTTGCATACAATTTGCTTAATATTGTATAATTCATAAAAAACAAAAAATACAAGCGCACACACAAAAATTTGTACCCTCAAAAAAGGGTGTCAAAGAAGTACGCAAAGTGTAGAAAGCAAAAAAAAAATTCTTTACACACAGCTTTTATTTAATAAAAATTTACAGTGTTGTCAGTGCCACTCGAGAGAATATTAAAATTTTACGTTACGTTTGAGTTTAAATAGCGTTCTACAGGGGTCGCCAAACACATGTCACACATACACACAGACACACGCGTATGTTATTGGTGCCCAAACTAAACGCAGAGATAAGGTAGCGAATTGTGTGTCATAAAAAGTAGTACTTTGACTGCTATTTGTTTTTGTTTTTTTTATTTTTAGGTATGATTATGTATGTGTGCATGTGTGTGTGTGGTACTTTTTCTGCTTATTTACTGCTCACTTGCGGCGTTCCACCTTTTAACTTGATTGTCTCACAGTTTTTGCTACCTTCAGGAAATGCAATGCAAAAAAGGGTAGCAGCAGCAGCAAAAAAAAAAAATATATATATATATTAGAAATATGCTGAGTTAAGTTGAGTGGCATGGAGTAGAGTAGAGTGAAGTGTAGTGAAGTATGTGTGCATGTGTGCGTCTAAATTTGAGTACTAAATGAAAATGTAACCGCAGAACGTGCGGCAGATACTTTAACAGCTAGGCGATCAAACATACACACGACATGTGCCCACACACACCCAACACACACACACATATAAACACAAGCCTTCACTCATACCGCTGCAGTCATAAAAAAGCAAACCATCATTTATGACTTTTTGTTATATTCAGCTTTGTCTCTACTATACTGTACTATACATGTGAAATGTTGCCTTTGCTAAGAAGCAGCTCTCCGTGTTACTTCACCATTTTGCCATTTTACCATTTCAACATTTTACCGTTTTACGTAGTAGGTACTCTTATGTAGCCACAATTTAATTTTACTGTTCAAATAAAGTGTGCTTCTAGGGGTTTAACTTCTAAGGGTGGCCAGAAAACTACGCTTTGGCAAAACTTATTTAAATACATTTGTTGCTTTGTATGCGTCTAAATGTAACTCTGGCTGAATGTCGGTGTGTGTGTGCGTGTAAGTGTGTTTGCAAGTGTTTGTGCGTGTTTGTTAACCTGTTTCATAGCAAGCAATATGTTTCATCTGCCTGTCGTTCTGTCTTCATTGCTGTCTGTCTGTCTATCTAAATGTCCGGATGTCCGCATTTTGTTCCGCTGCTTTTTGCTTAGCTACAGCGCACTGTGGGTAAAAATCATAAATCACTAGTTAACTAAAACCAGTACAGTGTTCACTAAAGTTCCCAGTACAGTACCCAATACATTACTTAGTATAAGAATCATTACAGTTCTTATTACAATAACCATTTTAGATCTATGAACATTACCTAGTTCATTTAAGTATTCAGTAAAGCACAGTACCCAGTAAAAAATAGTTCCCAGTACACAAAACAAAACCCATTGCAGTACAGAACAGTACTGAGTATATAAAAGTAAAATTCAGTACCCAGTTCAGTGCCTAGTACAGTATCCAGCACAGTAGACAGTTTACATTCCGATATAATAACGAGTACCAAGTACATAACATAAAGTACCATAGAGTACCAATACAATAAAGTACCCAGTATAGAACAGTATATAGTACAGTACAGTACCGAGTAAATTACAGAACCTAGTTAAGCAGAGTACAGTTCAGAACTCAGCAGTTTAGTATTCTGTACAGAATACAGTCAGTTTTTAGTAAAGTATCTATATTCTAGAACAGTACACATCACAGTATACAATATAAAAACCACTACAATAACGAGTGTCCAGCACAGTACAAAAACAAGTAAAGTACAGAAACCAGTAAAGCACACTAATGTACTGAACTCAGTATATTACGCAGTTCAGTACACATTAAAAAACACAGTACAGTTTCCAGTAAACTAGCAGGCCCGTTGCCAGAAAATTGTGGGTCGGAGTACAACCAAATTTTTTTCGAAATTAGAAAACCATAAAACTAGAAGCAATTAAATTCAAAAATGTGGGCGTTTTGAAATAAATTGTTTTTAAATTTATTTTAAAGTGTAAAATAAAATCATTTTTGAAATATAAAAAAAAAAATTATGTTAAAAAATTAATTAAAAATGCTATTTTTATTAATGATTAATTAATTTGAAGGTCTAAAATTGCTAATTTATAATAAATTTATAAAAATTTAATGAATTTTGGAACAAATATTTTGTTTATATTTTTAAAAGTAGCAAATATTTTACCCATAAAATTAAATTTTTAAAAAATTTTGTTCAAAATACACCCATTTTTTAATTTAATTTCTTCCAGTTTTATGGTTTTCTAATTTCGAAAAAATTTTGTTGCCCTCTGCCCTACAATTTTCTGGCTACGGGTCTGCATCAAAATACTTTGAACAGAATATATAATAGTTCTTAGTTAAGTACCTAGTACGATACAGTAACCAGTACAGTAAAGAATCCAATTAAATAAAGAATGCATTACAGTACTGTACAGTACACAGTTTTGTAGAATACACAGTACAGTAAAGTAACTTGTTCAGTAGATTACCCAGCACAATACTCTACCATGTATAGTAGAAACCCACAAAAGTACAGTATCCAGTACAGTAGATGGCATTCCTAAGTAGTAGTAGTACAAATGGTTTTCCTAACTGTGCGTTAAAACTCGCCATTCATTTATCAAACATTTATCCCAGCTCTTCAACGCTTACCTGAGGCAGGACATATTTCCAGCTGAGTGTAAGACCCAGAAAAAGTGCTCATACCAAAAGGCAGTGCCTCCAGGGAAGATCCCTCAAGCTACGGAACATTTTGTTTGTTTGACACACGACAGAAAATCTTTAATGGACTGTTGTGCAACCGAATTGAACAACGGTAAGGCTATCCAATCCCCAGTTTGGGTTTCGGAAACTGCACTCAACAACAGACGGCATAAGCCTGGTCACTTATACTGCGCAGGAAGCTATCACAGGCACTCTATGGAAAAAATATACAAAACAATATTGCTTTGTAGCAACGCTAGATGTACGCAATGCGTTCAACTCAGCTAACTGGATCAAGATTTTAAAAACGCTTAGGAAGTTAAGAGTACCAAGCTATCTCACGAGAGTTATTGCAAATTGTTTCGATGAGAGTATGCTGCAATATTCGATCGATAGCGGCTCAATGACGTACAATATCACTGCCGGTGTTCCACAGGGGTCAGTACTAAGGCGCCTTCTGTGGAACCTCATGTATGATGGTGTTCTAAGGCTTGAGGTACCTACCTTTCGTCGAATTTACGGATGATTTAGCGGTTAAGGTGACAGCTAAACATCTATCGGTGCTTATCAGTATCTGTAAAAGTTCCGAAATCGCAGCTGTAAAGGCACGGGAGACAGAGGTGCACTCAAAACCATTTACAGTAAAAATTTCCGAATTCGAATCGTCAAGGGAACAGAATTTCACTTTGAGTTATGGAAAATTCGAGTTATAGAGATCAAAACTATGCAACATGCATCAAGAAATCAGGAATAGTACTTCAAGTGATTTATGTAGAATTTCGAGTTAGAAAAGTTCGAGTTAGGAAAGTTTCACTGTATTAAGTATCTCAGCGTACTGATCGACTCTGAACTCTGTTTTAAACAGCACCTAGAGTTTGCCGACAGAGAAGCAGCCACTTCATGCTTGGCGCTAACAAGAATGTTGCCAAACAGAAGAGGAACAAAGCAAGCTCACAGGACACTTAATGACGTCATGCATTCGATTTTTATGTAAGCATCAATGGTCTGGGCCGCAGCGATTAAGGTTAAGTACTACTGACGAGGAGTTGGTGCACAGACTAGGCGCTCTTAGGCCGCGTTCATAGTAAAAGCTGATGGTGGTTAAACTTTTGCTAGCGATATCATGACACTTTTCGCGCTGTTGCTGTTCATAGTGGGCGCTTTTTGCTGGCGCTTTTAGACACTTATTCACGCTATTGGTGTTCATAATAGGCACTTTTTTCTTGCGCTTTTAGACGTTTTTTGAGCTTTTTGAGATGTTTTGATAAGAAAAAAGGACCCAAAAGCGTGTTATAATAAACTTCAGATCAAAACATAAACAAGAAATAAAACAAAACAGCAGAATTATGCAAAAAAACGAAAAAGATAAAAAAGCGTTAAAAAGTATGAAACAGCAAAGCATAAGTACTACATGAAACAAAAAATCAACACTCTGTACCGGAGCGAGATAGAAGAAAAAAGTATCAAAAAGCCTCAAAAGTGGCGTAACCTTGAAATTTAAGCTTGCACTATGAACACTTTGCGCTTTTTCCATTTGATTGTACATAAAGTGTTTTTCAGCAGCTGTAAAAAGTTTCAGCTTCAGCGTAACTATGAACGCGGCCTTAGAATGTGCTGCGCCTTTTGAACAGAGTCTGAGGATGTAGCTCTGGTGCTAGCTAGTTTGAACCCCATCGACCTCTTGGTGGACGAGGATCAACCATGACGTAATAGCGAGAACGTCCCTCTCTTAAAAAAACTGGCTCGAGAGAGAAGTATGACACAGTTCCAGGCCCTTTGCGATATATCGGCTAAGGGACGCTGGACCAATCACCTCATCTCTAACCTGTCCGTGTGGTGTGGTAAACGTCACGGTTCAGTGAACTTCTCACTCAACCAAATTCTGAGCCCGCACAGTTTTTTCATTGCATACGTGCATAAATTCGCAGTAGAAGACACTACACACATCTACTTCGAGTGTCCTAACGTGGATCAACGATGCGAGAACTGATACTTGGTCCACCTCGGCAAAGTGGTGACACCCCAAAACTTTGTAAATTTCATGTTGAAAGCTTAACCAACTGGTCAGTCGAAAGCTCTTCATCCAAACGCACAATCGACGAACTTCGAAGAGTTGAGCGTTTGCAAAATAGGTCAGAGTGAAATAACAAACCATTTAAGAAGTATAGGGTTCTCCCCTAAACAGAGTCACCAACAAGTTGAGGAAAAACAATTCAGGCTCTTTACTTGACAGTCCTCCGTCAGACAGAATTAGTCCTTCAGTTTTCAGCTTAGTGATGTTACCTCTTACCGCGAACTAATACCTTAGGGCGGTTCTACGGGATTCATACTGGGTCGGATATTCAATACGGAGGTTAAGGTTTTTACGAAAAAAATCGCACACTCCCACCTGCACGGATGGGGTCTATTGAAGGTTCTCCCTTAGCGAATAAAATAATAACAAAACCCAGTACCGAAAAGTACCCAGTAGAGTACAGCAAAGTATGCAGTATAGGTCAGAATAGTACAGCAGCCAGTACCTGACAGTGCCTGCCACCATTTTTGATACTCGAAACTAAAATTGTCAATGATTCGTACATAGATTTTGATATTTCATGAACGTGAAACATTCAGTAAATCAAGGAATCTCCACACAAATTCTATGCAAAAAAGTGTATTGAAAAGGGAGTAAAAAAATTAAAATATTTTTGTAAAAAACTACCCAGTTACATATGTAGATTAAAAAATCCATTAAAGGATTTGAAATTTGTTTATTTTATGGTTTTAGTTATTAAAAAAGCTAAACTTCCTGAAAAGAATTTTATATAATTTCCATACCGGCCTTTTATTAAAATGTTTTTTTTAATAAATATAGGTATATCTTATTTTATTAATTAAAAAAAAAAAACAAATTGGCCATTTCAGCCCTTGAAAGAACTTTGACCGAACTTCATATGATCAATTGTGTTGTGTGCAATTGATCAAAAGAAGCTCGGTCAAAGTTCTTTCAAGGGCTGAAATGGCCAATTTGTTTTTCTATTTTTTGTGTTATTAAATATTTGCACACAATTGACCGAGAACTGGACCTATACGTTTTATGCCGACTTAGAACGGCTAAAGTTTATGTTCTCAAGAAGCTTTACATAGCATTATTTACTCTCTGAAGTTTGCCATTGTGTGCAGAGAGGTGGTTACCGATCAGAAAAATTTTATTGAAAAAACTCGGGCCACGGTCACCACTATTTTAAAAAAACGTATTAAAGTCGGTTACTTTTTAAATAAAAGTTAAAATAAAATTGATTCCACAAAGATAAAAATTTGGTTCCTCAAATTTATAAGCTTGTCTTTCATTTTCCATGAATTTTTTTATTTATAAATGTTGATATATCCAGACATTTCCAATCATGAAAAACATCTTTCATTTAAGGTACCCACATAAAATAGTTCTAAGGTGTACAGAACTTGTCTGTTAATCTTTTCCATTTTGTGCACTCAACTCCAAAAATGTTAAAGAAATCTTTTATGTCTTCTCAAAATCCTGCCAAAAAAGTTATTTTACTGTAACTTCAACAGTATCTGATGAACACAAGTCCTTGAGAAAGTATTCATGAAGATATCCAGAAAATTTTCAATTTCAAAATAAATAGTTTTTAAAGTTGAAAAAAGAATCATTATGTCTTTTTAAAAAAATAATTTTAAGAGCAAAACGGTTTACAAGATGCCAAAAAAAGTTGAAAAAAGAATCGTTGTCTTTTTAAAAAAATAATTTTAAGAGATGCCAAAAGAGTATGTGAAATACATTTTTTTTTAGCATCGTCAAAAAAAAACAAATTTGAATTTGTTGCTTTTATGATTTTAATTGTATAAAAATAAAACAATAACGTTTTGTAGTCGACGTAAACTAGCTGACCATATAATTCGCAAAAGGTTTAAACAAATTTTTAATTATATTTTATAAAAGATATCTTAGCAAATTAAAAATATTCAATTTAATATCTAACTATGCAAAGAATTACTCTGTTATAATTATAACTGAGACTATTTCTTATGACATAAGCGATAAAAAGTAAAAAAATACATATTATTTGTTTTACTGTTCAAAATGTCAAAGCTTGTGAAAACATGCAGTGTATCAGTGTGTGTGTAGCATAGTATAATTCTATACAGATTGCGTCACATTTACAAATATTCATGCAAACGTACCAACCGAGTCCTTTTACCGAGAGCCAGCATATGTTTTTCATACATCCGTCCTTCTGTCCGTCTGTCTGACTGTCTTTCCGCTCGTCTGTCTTGATGTGTGTTCTCCTTTTTATGTTTGCTCGTTTGTGTGTTATTGACCGCAAACATGCAGTTTAATTTCATTAATTAAAGGACAACAAAAATGTTGTTCACAAAATTTTGTGGATACATAAAAATGGCACGATTTGCAGAGATTTTGCGTTGTTGTTGCTTGGCAGCTCATTAAAAACAAAAACCAAAAAAGCACATTATGATGAAGAAGTGAATAACTCTGGTTATAATGGCAATAAAGTGTTGAAAAATATTTATTTTATGGTATTTTTTTTTACTATTTTTGTTTTGGCACAAACTTTTACAGTGAGTAGTTTAATAGAACTATTTCTAATTATGTTGGGTACCGCAATTAAAAACATTGTTAAAAATACACAAGTTTAATATTTTGATGAGTAAAAGGAAATGCTTTTGATTACGGCATATAACGGAATTAAAAACATGTGTTAGAAACGTGATGGAGAAGTGCATACTTCTTCTTTCTTCTTTCTACTTTCTACTTTCTTTAAAAGTGCATACTTCTACTTCTTTCCGGCAGTATGACACAAAATTATATGCATGTGTGCATAGTTTTTAATTACGTTATAGTTCGTAATTAGAAACAGGTGAATATTTAAATTCACTCTAGTAAGTAATGACTATAAAAATTCAAATCTTTTGTGCTTTATTTCATGAACAACCAAAAATAAATTTAAAATCATGCCAAAGTACTGCTAAATAATAATAATTTTAATTTCCAAGAAATTCGAATCCCGAATATAGGCACATGAAAGTTTTTCCCTTAAATACTTTTTGCAAATCTACAACTTTAAGAAAAAAACTTTAAGAATACCAAAATCTATGCAAAGCAGGCAAGACTGTATTGACTCTGCTGACGCAAACGAAAATCACGCCTAACTTCTAGTAATGCATAATAAAGTAGTTTCATGCATGGCACATAAAATCTCCTTAAGTACAGTGTCCTAGGCTTTATATAAGAATTCTCTACACCACTTTGTCCCATTTTGTTTGGTCAGACGAAAAAAAAACTACTGCTTATGGCACGCTGCTACATTTTTATTACCGCAGCTCTTAATGTTTTGTGATTATTGTGAGTGTATTAAAGGAGATGAAAAAAAAAAACAAAATCATGAACCAGGATATGGGGAAAAAAGTACGTCGAAACGGGCACTAAAAATCAGTGATGCATCCGCTATGCCAGGCGACTCTCATGAGACACTTGCAATAACATAGAACCCACACTAAAAGGGTACAAGCAGAACGGGCAGCAACGGTCAACAGCATTTTGTAAAAGCAAAAAAAAAATACAAAATAACAAAACATAAGCAAAACTAAAACAGTATGTTTAGAGTTTCATGGCTAGAAATTTTAAAGCCCAAGATTTTTTAAAACTATTTTCTAACAAGCAGAAAATGATTCGCAGTTTTTTAACTATCTGCCTACATAGTTGCGGGAAATGTAATTTTCTTAAAAGTATGCAATTCTCGGTGGTCCAAAAAAAAAAACATAAACCGTCAAAACAAAAAATAGTCATAAAAATACACAACAACAACAACAACATGACAAAAAAAAAAAACCCAAAAACAAATAATGGAAGTGGGAGCACTTTTAGTGTACCTTTGATATGCGGTAATGATGTCGGGTTCAAAAGAGAATTATACACACTCACACACATTAACATGCATACGCATACCATAAGCTGGCCTCTAAGGACTTGAAATATACTTAATATTTGAATCAGACGCAGTTGTTAAAGGGGCGCTTTTACCTGGTAGAGTAGAAATTTAATAATATATAAATAACAACAAAATGGTTTTTTCATGCTGGGGCCGGGCCTGTGCAAAAAAAGGCAACTAATATGTATTTATAAGAAAGGAGAGTTTGTTACGCGTAGGGAGCGTAAACTTTTATGACGCCATATTGTAACTAATGCCGCATTTTAGGCATATTGGAAGCCCTTCTTTACAAGGCAGCAGTCTTTGTATACTTAAATTTAGCCCCAAACGTCTTACATTTAATGGTTTTATTCACACTTACATCAACTAATTTACTTCTTCCTATTTATATTTGGTAAAGCGTATAAATGACATAATTACATGAGACACTTAAAAGCTGTCAAAATAAAGACACTTGCAAAGTTTTTTTAATATTAATTCGGTAAAGCAAGACGTACAGTTTGAGTTTAAGTACGAGTTTGAAATGGACGTGGAGTTGGAGTTGGAGTTGGAGTTGGAGTTGGAGTTGGAGTTGGAGTTGGAGTTGGAGTTGGAGTTGGAGTTGGAGTTGGAGTTGGAGTTGGAATTGGAGTTGGAGTTGGAGTTGGAGTTGGAGTTTTTTTTTTAGCTTTTGAACCAAGGATTTCAGGTGTCAAACCTATTCAGTCAAGTCTGCCTTGGTTCGGAAATGGGAAGATAGATAAGTAGGAGGGAAAGTGAAATCAAGAGAAACAAGTGTAGAATGTTGTATGTGTGGCGGAGCACTATATTAACATGCGAATTTGAATCTGAGGCAAGTGTTATGCCTTTACCTCAGTCAATTCGAGTTATTAAGCAATCTTATACCACAAACATCTCTACCACCAACTACAACTTTTTAAATTCGTATATAGTGATGAATTTTCAATTTCAGTTGATTAGAAATGAGGAAATAATTAAAGAAAGGTGGAAGCGTAGGACCATGGTTAGACCGGGATTCGAACCCGGAACCTCTGGGTTGGCAGTCAAGCACGCTAACCACTCGACTACCGAGGCCCCAAATTAAGAATTTAGAATTTAGAATTTAGAATTTAGAATTTAGAATTTAGAATTTAGAATTTAGAATTTAGAATTTAGAATTTAGAATTTAGAATTTAGAATTTAGAATTTAGAATTTAGAATTTAGAATTTAGAATTTAGAATTTAGAATTTAGAATTTAGAATTTAGAATTTAGAATTTAGAATTTAGAATTTAGAATTTAGAATTTAGAATTAAGAATATAGAATTAAGAATTTAGAATTTAGAATTTAGAATTTAGAATTTAGAATTTAGAATTTAGAATTTAGAATTTAGAATTTAGAATTTAGAATTTAGAATTTAGAATTTAGAATTTAGAATTTAGAATTTAGAATTTAGAATTTAGAATTTAGAATTTAGAATTTAGAATTTAGAATTTAGAATTTAGAATTTAGAATTTAGAATTTAGAATTTAGAATTTAGAATTTAGAATTTAGAATTTAGAATTTAGAATTTAGAATTTAGAATTTAGAATTTAGAATTTAGAATTTAGAATTTAGAATTTAGAATTTAGAATTTAGAATTTAGAATTTAGAATTTAGAATTTAGAATTTAGAATTTTGAATTTTGAATTTTGAATTTTGAATTTAGAATTTAGAATTTAGAATTTAGAATTTAGAATTTAGAATTTAGAATTTAGAATTTAGAATTTAGAATTTAGAATCAAGAATTTATAATTTTGAATTTTGAATTTTGAATTTTGAATTTTGAATTTTGAATTTTGAATTTTGAATTTTGAATTTTGAATTTTGAATTTTGAATTTTTAATTTTGAATTTTGAATTTTGAATTTTGAATTTTGAATTTTGAATTTTGAATTTTGAATTTTGAATTTTGAATTTTGAATTTTGAATTTTGAATTTTGAATTTTGAATTTTGAATTTTGAATTTTGAATTTTGAATTTTGAATTTTGAATTTTGAATTTTGAATTTTGAATTTTGAATTTTGAATTTTGAATTTTGAATTTTGAATTTTGAATTTTGAATTTTGAATTTTGAATTTTGAATTTTGAATTTTGAATTTTGAATTTTGAATTTTGAATTTTGAATTTTGAATTTTGAATTTTGAATTTTGAATTTTGAATTTTGAATTTTGAATTTTGAATTTTGAATTTTGAATTTTGAATTTTGAATTTTGAATTTTGAATTTTGAATTTTGAATTTTGAATTTTGAATTTTGAATTTTGAATTTAGAATTTAGAATTTAGAATTTAGAATTTAGAATTTAGAATTTAGAATTTAGAATTTAGAATTTAGAATTTAGAATTTAGAATTTAGAATTTAGAATTTAGAATTTAGAATTTAGAATGTAGAATTTAGAATTTAGAATTTAGAATTTAGAATTTAGAATTTAGAATTTAGAATTTAGAATTTAGAATTTAGAATTTAGAATTTAGAATTTAGAATTTAGAATTTAGAATTTAGAATTTAGAATTTAGAATTTAGAATTTAGAATTTAGAATTTAGAATTTAGAATTTAGAATTTAGAATTTAGAATTTAGAATTTAGAATTTAGAATTTAGAATTTAGAATTTAGAATTTAGAATTTAGAATTTAGAATTTAGAATTTAGAATTTAGAATTTAGAATTTAGAATTTAGAATTTAGAATTTAGAATTTAGAATTTAGAATTTAGAATTTAGAATTTAGAATTTAGAATTTAGAATTTAGAATTTAGAATTTAGAATTTAGAATTTAGAATTTAGAATTTAGAATTTAGAATTTAGAATTTAGAATTTAGAATTTAGAATTTAGAATTTAGAATTAAGAATTTAGAATTAAGATATTTGAATTTTGAAATTTGAATTTTGAATTTTGAATTTTGAATTTTGAATTTTGAATTTTGAATTTTGAATTTTGAATTTTGAATTTTGAATTTTGAATTTTGAATTTTGAATTTTGAATTTTGAATTTTGAATTTTGAATTTTGAATTTTGAATTTTGAATTTTGAATTTTGAATTTTGAATTTTGAATTTTGAATTTTGAATTTTGAATTTTGAATTTTGAATTTTGAATTTTGAATTTTGAATTTTGAATTTTGAATTTTGAATTTTGAATTTTGAATTTTGAATTTTGAATTTTGAATTTTGAATTTTGAATTTTGAATTTTGAATTTTGAATTTTGAATTTTGAATTTTGAATTTTGAATTTTGAATTTTGAATTTTGAATTTTGAATTTTGAATTTTGAATTTTGAATTTTGAATTTTGAATTTTGAATTTTGAATTTTGAATTTTGAATTTTGAATTTTGAATTTTGAATTTTGAATTTTGAATTTTGAATTTTGAATTTTGAATTTTGAATTTTGAATTTTGAATTTTGAATTTTGAATTTTGAATTTTGAATTTTGAATTTTGAATTTTGAATTTTGAATTTTGAATTTTGAATTTTGAATTTTGAATTTTGAATTTTGAATTTTGAATTTTGAATTTTGAATTTTGAATTTTGAATTTTGAATTTTGAATTTTGAATTTTGAATTTTGAATTTTGAATTTTGAATTTTGAATTTTGAATTTTGAATTTTGAATTTTGAATTTTGAATTTTGAATTTTGAATTTTGAATTTTGAATTTTGAATTTTGAATTTTGAATTTTGAATTTTGAATTTTGAATTTTGAATTTTGAATTTTGAATTTTGAATTTTGAATTTTGAATTTTGAATTTTGAATTTTGAATTTTGAATTTTGAATTTTGAATTTTGAATTTTGAATTTTGAATTTTGAATTTTGAATTTTGAATTTTGAATTTTGAACTTTGAATTTATATTTAATTGAAAAGCAACATGTTGCTGTTTAAATTCAAGCATAACGTTAATTTTCTTCTATCAAAGCTTTTTCATTTTCGTCAGACTCTGCATAAAATTTTAGTCGAACTAATGAATCTGATTTAATTTAAGCAGAGTCCTTAGCTAACACAGGCTTACCAGCAGCTCAAAATTCATACAAATTCATGAAAACACACACACACACAGTTTTTATGAATTAATCTATACACATTAAAAAAACACAAACGCCTGTAACTCAACAGCAATTTTGCTGGTTTTTGTTGTTGTTGTTTTTGCTTTTAATTTTCCTGTTGATCAGCGTCAAACAGCAAGCAGCTTGACGAGATGAACGAGCTTTGAGTGTTTTTGAACAGTCCACTTGTGTTAATTGAGTGTTTTTTCAGCACTTCACACGCACAGCCAGACGACGACGACTTGCACACATGCTATATGACATCGACACATACATACGCACACACACATAAGCATCTAGAGCTTTTGACAATAATTTTTTTCATTAAATTCTCCATTGAAGCTTGTAAAAAATAAAGAATTTTTTAATGACTTCAAACAGTGTAAACGAAGGCTTTGAATATGTGTGGAAAGCATGAGTAGGTATGAGTGAATGCGAGAGAATGAAAGAGAAGACATAAGAGAAAATAAGTGTCAAAAGTGTCACTTATAAATAATTCTTTTAATCATTTGCCATCGTTTTCTTACAGAAAAAAAATGTTGTACACACACACACACACTCACTCACACAAAACATGATTAAAAATACCAGAATCTCCAGTGAAAAAAAGCAGCATAAAAAAATACATAAAAGGATGAAGCTTCATTTCGTGCATCAAAAGAGCTCGTTTGTGCTCTTGATTGTCACGTTGTTGTTGGTGTCATGTTTGCTTTCGGAATGCAAGTGTTGAAAAATTATAAGAATCCTGTCTGTGTTTGTGTGTATGTGTGTGTTTGTATGCGGCCGACTGTAGCTATATGTATTCATGTTTACTTTATCTTTTTAGAAAAAGAGCTCTCAAGACATGCTGCTTTTGATTGCAAGGATGTTGTGCTTGCGTTGATCCTTTGAAGTTTGGTTTTCTTTTGCATTTTTTAAAAGACTGCCAAAAGCACAACGTTTGTTAAGTAAACAAACACAAAACATGTTTATATTTTTTAATATGCTGAGTTTCTTCACTTTTGACTAGCTTTGCTTATTAAGAATTCTTAATGGATTCCAGTATTTGCTTATGTTCCTATATTTAAGGCTGGTTGTTTTTTTGATTTAAGAGCTCGATATGCTGTTAATTTGTTGTCAATATTCAATATTCAATATTCAATATTCAATATTCAATATTCAATATTCAATATTCAATATTCAATATTCAATATTCAATATTCAATATTCAATATTCAATATTCAATATTCAATATTCAATATTCAATATTCAATATTCAATATTCAATATTCAATATTCAATATTCAATATTCAATATTCAATATTCAATATTCAATATTCAATATTCAATATTCAATATTCAATATTCAATATTCAATATTCAATATTCAATATTCAATATTCAATATTCAATATTCAATATTCAATATTCAATATTCAATATTCAATATTCAATATTCAATATTCAATATTCAATATTCAATATTCAATATTCAATATTCAATATTCAATATTCAATATTCAATATTCAATATTCAATATTCAATATTCAATATTCAATATTCAATATTCAATATTCAATATTCAATATTCAATATTCAATATTCAATATTCAATATTCAATATTCAATATTCAATATTCAATATTCAATATTCAATATTCAATATTCAATATTCAATATTCAATATTCAATATTCAATATTCAATATTCAATATTCAATATTCAATATTCAATATTCAATATTCAATATTCAATATTCAATATTCAATATTCAATATTCAATATTCAATATTCAATATTCAATATTCAATATTCAATATTCAATATTCAATATTCAATATTCAATATTCAATATTCAATATTCAATATTCAATATTCAATATTCAATATTCAATATTCAATATTCAATATTCAATATTCAATATTCAATATTCAATATTCAATATTCAATATTCAATATTCAATATTCAATATTCAATATTCAATATTCAATATTCAATATTCAATATTCAATATTCAATATTCAATATTCAATATTCAATATTCAATATTCAATATTCAATATTCAATATTCAATATTCAATATTCAATATTCAATATTCAATATTCAATATTCAATATTCAATATTCAATATTCAATATTCAATATTCAATATTCAATATTCAATATTCAATATTCAATATTCAATATTCAATATTCAATATTCAATATTCAATATTCAATATTCAATATTCAATATTCAATATTCAATATTCAATATTCAATATTCAATATTCAATATTCAATATTCAATATTCAATATTCAATATTCAATATTCAATATTCAATTATCATCAATTATGAAGAGTAAAATTTAAACTTCACTTAAATAATACTCAGCAAGTCAGCAAAATCACTCAAAACCAATGAGTGAATCACTTAAACAACACTCAAAATTAAATTTAAACACATCAATTATGAAGAGTGAAATTAAAACTTCACTCAAGTTTTGCGCATACCTTTCAAAAGTACTCAGCTAGTCACTCAAAAAAATTAATTAATTTTCAAACTATGCTCTTGATTATTTCATTATCATGACATTAAAAGCAACATTAAGCCAACACCAACAACAACAACAACGACAACACCAATAACTTTTTCACACATTACTGCAAATCCCCCAAAAATATATTCGAAAAACCAACAACAACAACAGGAACAACAACAACCGAAAAATACTTGCAACAGTATTAATGACGCTCGACAGCTTAGCTTAAAATCGCATTAACAGCAATTACAACAACAACACAAGAGCTCAACATGCTCCAACAGCAAAGCCAACAGCAACGAGAACGACGATGACGACCACCACAACAACAATGCATTCTATAAAGCAATTTTCTACTTATAAATTCATTAAAACGAACAAAAATATTCTGCATGAAAATAATAAAGGATGCGCCCGAAAATCCAAAACAGTATGAAAGAAGGACATTTGCAGCAATAAAGCAATGGTTGGTGAAAGATGGTTGGCGTTGAAGCAACTATAGCCCAACTTCAACATTCGATTAATATTGGCAAAAAGCCAAGATGGCGTCTGTTCGAGTGTTGTTGGTGTTGTTGTTATTGTTCCTACCATTTGCAATAGACTGACTGTATTAAGCATGAATGCTGTAAAGGACGTCAGACTGTTAAAGCTAAAGCTACAGCCGCAGACATATTTTAGCACGCCTGAAAAGGATGAAAAATATGATTAAATAAGAGCAAATGAAAGGGCATAAAGAAGTAATAAAAAAAAGTAATAGAAAACGAAAAAGAAAAAGAAGAATAGCAGCAAACTATGTAATGCATGTAAGGCAACAAAATCAAAATAAAATAATTGAAAATAAGCTCTAGAAAATTAATGAAAAATGGACAGAAAAGGAGCAAAAAAAAACCTAAACGTATTTGAAAAGAAAGTAAAGGAAAGAAGCTAACAGGAGTAAACTGAAAGGAGAGAAAAAAACCAGTAAAAAGAGAAAATATATAATTTGCTAAAAACCTCGACTATCATAATTTACGGCAGTTTTTTTTTTAATTGTTCTCGCTTAACTCTATCAACTTTTCTACTATCTATACGCTTGAACGAACTCCAGCGCAGTGATGAGTTAAAGGCGTGCAGCGTGTAAAAGGCGCCAAACTTAAAGAAAACATATCATAATTCATTCATTGAACTCCTGTTTAGCAGCGCACAAAATGTAGATCCTTTTTTTGCTTTCATCCTTGCATAAAATTCATGGAAATGACTGAAGCACACAAACAACCAGCCAGCCAGTCAGTCAGTTGTCGGTCTGTGGTTTAGCCTTAATGAAGTCTGCATTATTTCTTGCTTACATAAATTTGCTTAGCTTTAGCTAGAATAGGAAAAAGGCTTTTGAGTTTGCTATTTTAAGAATTTAATCGTGTTTTAAACTTTTCTATTTTTAGAAGTTTTGACTATAGTTTCTGAGCCATGTACAGTGAACGGTAGCATGAAGGTTTCAGAGACACAGAATAAGCTTCTTTGGGCTTGTTTCTTTCGGAAATATATTCGAATATTCAAATAATTCAAAAATAATTAAAAAAAAACCTTTAAGATCACAATTACGTTCTTAGCTCAATAAGCAAACATGAATTTTCCATAATTCTTGTGTTTTACGTTCACAAAATGTGTGTACAATATACATGAGCCAATAAAAATTTTGTTAATGACATGAAAATAACAAGAGAAACATGTATCATTCAAAAAACACCCAAAAAGAAAAACATATTTTTAAATTTGTAAATAGCATCAATACAGCGCCTCAGAATATGCACTAATAAGTTCAGTTGAGCTAACTTGCTTAACGCCCACTCACACGTACAATTGCCTCCTCTACAGTGTGTGCATCCGCTTCGTTGAGTTATTGCATTTTATTCATCTTCTTTGAATTCTTTTCAATTATATTTGCCACTCATTCATTCTTGAATTCAATAAATATTTCAATTTATCAAACAACGTTTCTGTTCGCACACTCACTGAAGTAAATAGCAAGGAGGCAGAAGTATTGCCAAGGCAAGCAATTTTGAGTAAGAGCGAGTTTTTTAAGCTACGCCATAGCGCCAAAGGCAAAATGTAACAAATTAAATTCGGTTTTTCTTTTCTTTCCTGGTTTGTTTGCATAACTACTACCACTACTTTTTTGCACTATGTCTTCAGCTATGTGTTCAGCTTCTTGATTTTGCAATTTCAAAATACTGCCAGGCGTTGCTTTTTTGCAGGCTAACAACTTCTTTGATTATTGAGTGAAAAACACCAAAGTTTAGTTTTATAAATCACTCACATCTCAAGCCAAACATACACACAAATACACAAGCATTTATGTTTGTTAGCAGATCTGCGTATTTGTAGAATTTTTTCTTTTCATTCTAGAGTTTCTACAGTTGCCTGTTTTGCTGTGCTTCAGGAAAATTATTTGTTTTTTCATTTTTTTTCTAACTAAAAAAGAAATGTAATGGTCAAAAAATAATTTCTACAAATATTGGTAAATAAGTCATAGAAAAATAATATCATAATAATATATGTTTCTTCCTTTCTCAATGAGCAGTTACCCGTGGTTTTGCTGTTGTTGCTCTGGTTTGATATTTGTCAAAGTCAAAGCATTGCATATAAATTTTATTTATTTTCTATTAAGTTTGCTATTTTTGTCAAAGCTAACAGCCACAAGCTAGTCTTTGATTAAAAATCCCTGCCCAACAACCTAAGCTACTCATAGCATACTTTGTCAGTTTAAAAAAAAAACAAAAGAACAAGATGTAACTTAAAAATGAAATCAAATAAAATTCTAGACAAATGTCTAAAATAGACATTTTCACTTTGTTTCGCAATTGCTCAGTATTTGTAAGTGTCAAAATATGAAGTCTACTTTGAGGCACTTTTGATGGCAGAATTTATAAAATTGATTGCATAAATTGTATTTTTATTCAATTTGATTCTAGTTGACACTTAAATCTGCGCTGGTTTTGTCTTTTCAAAGGGCCTTAAATGATAAAATAATGTCTCACTTATTGCTTGAGACAGCAAATGTTGCAGCGAATGAATAGAATTCACATAGATTTCCTCTTTACATTAACCCGCGTACTGCGTAGGGTGTAAAGAAATTGTTTATACTACGTTTCTTACATATAATGACGAAAAGAATTATTTGTACGCAAAAAAGTTATTCTAAATATTGATATTTGCATAATTTTTTGCTCAGATACGCAATTTGAAAAAATTTCCCTTTCAGGCAAATTTGCTAAAAATTGTCAAACATGTTGTTTGAGCTTTAAGAATCTTTAAATTATTAATATGGCGAGGAAATTAATAATTATAAAAATTTCCCTTTATCAGGGAAATTCAAAAAGCCACACAGAATTGTATGTACGCATAAAAGTTATTCTAAATATTGATATTTGCATAATTTTTTACTCAGATAAGCAATTTGAAAAATTTCCCTTTCAGGGAAATTTCTTAAAAATTCCCAAACATGCTAGTTAAGCTTTAAGAATCTTTAAAATGTTAATATGGCGAGAAAATTAATGATTATAAAAATTTCCCTTCATAAGGGAAATTTAATAAGCTGAATAGAATTGTATGTACTCATAAAAGGTTACTCTTAAAATCGTAATTTGTATAATTTTTTACTCATATTTTAGTTTTGAAAAATTTCCTTCTTAGGGATCTTTGCTAAAAACTACAAAACATGCTTATTTCAGTTTAAATAATCTTAAATTTATTGAAATGATGATAACATTAAAGATTATAAAAATTTCCTTTGATTGGAAATTCTTTTAACAGCTTATTTTTAGCCAAAATCGGTTGAAATTAACACATTAAATAAAGCATCTTCAAAAAATGCTACTGCTTTCTTATGATGAAAGTGGGAACAAACTACATAAATTGCCAAGATTTATAGGATATGTGTAAGTTAATTTTTGGAAATAATGAAATTCAATTAATGAAAAACATTAGATTTTGATTGAAATTTTGTGAAGAACATTCTTTACGTCAATTTTTTAAAACAGAAAACAAAATTTATGCATTTTGTAAAATTTCCCTCTTTGGGAAATTTCAAAGTTCTTACAAAACATGTTTATTTCAGCAAAAATAATCCTAACATTATCAAATTCACGATTAATTAAAATATTTCATAAATTCCCTATGTGGGGAAATTTTTTATAGTATCTTATTTGAAGCCAAAATCAGCTGAGTAAGAAAAAACACTAAAAAAATGTTTAATTCTTCCAAAAATTTGTCTCACATTATTTTTTTATCATAATGATTTGGTAAAAATTTGGTAATGAAGTCTAGGGAGGAAACTTGAGTACAAAGTTTCGAATTTGTCTTCCAAATTTTGGTATTTGAATGAAAATTTTTTGGGGTAATTATTGAAATCCAACTTATTTTAGTAAAAAATGATAAATAAAACTCAAAAGTAGGCATTTCGACAAAGTTCACTTTTTTTTGAAAATTTCTAAAAACCTTCAATATATACTTATTGCACAACGAAACTTAAAAGCACTAAAGTCTTTATGGAAGCTAAGTTTTTAATATTTTTTTTTTTTTTGACAATGTTTTTTTATATCACCATATTTGAAATAAAAATGATTTAAATAACAAAATTATATATTTGTTCAAAAACAAAAATAGTTTTTTAAGTTGTCTTTCAAATTTTTGACTAGTCATTGGTTTGGGAAATTTTTCAAATAACTTTTTTATACAAATATATAATGAAAAGTAAGCATTTTGAAAAATTTCCCTTAGAGGGAAATTTTATAAAACTTACAAAATTCACTTGTTTAAGCATTAAAAATCACAAAATCATTGATATCTTCTTGAAATTATAGATTTTATAAATTTCCCTTTTTTTGGGAAATTTTTCAAACACCTTTTTTTAATAAAAACAACTTAAATACATCACAATAACGCATTTTTTATGCGTTTACAATGTGTATTTTATAAAGCATGCACGTTATGCAAGTTCACTAGTGGACATTTACAAAGCTAACTTTCGAACTATTGGCTCAAAGGCATGCAAATAATAAGTTCTTACTATTCACCTTAAATAACACAATGGAGAAAAAAAATGTAAAGATGAACATATTCTTCCAGAAACTAGCCTGCGTCTGATGATTGATGATTTTGATTTGACAAAAATGATAATGATGATGGGAAAAAATTTCATTTCAGTGCAATTTCTCAAACCATAAAAATTATACTTTTAGCAACATAAAGAATCCGAAAATAATAAATATTTTGATGAAATTAAAGATTCTATAAATTTCCCGTATTGGGAAATTTTTATATCATTATATTTTAAGCCAAAATCTGTTTAGACAAAAATTATTATACTAAATCATTTTTGCAAATTTCCCTTTCAGGAATATTTTTGTAAATCTCACATAAGAATCTGTTTTTTATTTTTAAGAATCTAAAAATTGTAACAGTGATTTTAAAAGTTCCCTTTTTTGGGAAATTTTTCATTTAAGCATATTTTATGCCAAAATCAATTGAAACAAAAAAGCTTAATATTAAGTATATAAGAGCAAAGGAAATTTACCTGTATGTATGTATGTATGTATGTTCAACAAAAGTGTTAAAATATTGATTTTTTTTCAGTAAAGAAATGCAATAGAAGTTTTGCTGCAAAATTGGGATTTTGATGGAAATTTTATTGGGAATTTGTTTTTTAAGAATTTTTCAAATGAGAACTAACATAGACATTCAAAATTCAGACATTTTTAAAAATTTCCCTTTTATGAAAATATCTCAAGTCTTACAAAATTCAATTTCTGTCATAAGGAATCATGAAATAGTTAATATTTAGTCGAAATTGAATATTTTTTAAAATTTCCTCTTTTTGGGAAATTTTTATATCATCCTATTTTGAACCAAAACAAATGAAACAAAAAAAAAACACATATTTGTTCTTTTCCAACAAGAATTCTGTAAATTAATTTGATAAAGCATGTACTTTATGCTTAAAAAGTGAAAGTTACAACAAATTTTGTTTTTTATGTTACTTTGGTCTATGGAAGCTTCTATGGGTGCAGCAAAATATTAAGCAAAATTAAATAAATATTTATTCCAACCTTAAAGTTTTCTTACTTTAATAGAATATTTTCTTTTTGGATTATTTTGGTGTACTTAAAGTTTAAGTTAATTTTGATTCAATTTAAAACAGAATATTTACATACATATCTTCTTTTTGTGTCGGTTTAAAGAGATTGCTTTAAAGTGAACTTCCAAATCACACACTTCCAATGGATACACTTCAAATTTAATTGCTATTGAGTGATAAATTATTCAAAGCATAGACAATTAAAATACCAAATCAAATTCTGACATATTCACTTGTATGTGATTAATTTAATTATGATTTAATTAACAATGTGCTTTCGCGTGTGTTAAATTGAGACGTTTAACATAATTAAGCTAATTGCAAAATTCGTAATTATTATATGACATAACTGTGTACAAAACATGTCAGTTATGGCTGCTGATGCTGCCTTTGAACTAATTAGGTTAATATTTAACCTATGTCACTCAAATAAAAAAAACAACTTTAAAATATTAAAACGAACACTCACGCCAACTCATTTCACAAAAAGCTAAATCAATTATTAAAAATAACAAACATCAATAATTGCTGCTTTGTTCAAAATGCATTAAAAAAATTTGTAACTTTGTGTAAAGAAAATAAAAAAACAAAACGCAGCATTCTTAAATTAATTAAAATTGTTGCAATAAAATTTATCCTCAAAGCTCTTCACTTTCAAAGCAAAGTTTCCGTTAAGCTAAATAAAGCATATCATTATAAAAAATAAAAAAACAAAACGAAAAATTAGTGATGAAATAGTCAAAATCAGGTTTTCCATAACCAACTAATAAAATGATTCAATACTGCAGTCATCAGATACGACACAAAAAAAAAACAACCACAACCCACTGTAACGAGAGCTTCAGGATATTGTGCGGTTGCTGAGGAGCAAGCAATAAAAACCAAAAAAATAACGAACAGTTTTGTTGACGCATTAAGGAGATAATAAAGAAGGAGTTTCTTTCGGAGCCTGCAAGAAGCAAGCAGTTAATTCATAAAAAACCAATAACATGCTCTTCAAAATGGCTGCTTCAAATGGCCAACAGAACAGTTAGCAAACCATTAAAAGCAATTTTTTATGCTCTTAGCCTTCTCTCTTAGACTCTCTGAGACTAAAATCTTTCGCTCGTCGGTCGAGATTGTGATTGACTGACAATTGTTGATTGTGTTGAACCTTAACAGGTGACAAGCGCCAGCATGTGATGTACACAGCACAGTTAAGCGAAAATTTATTGCTGCTCAGGGATATTTATTGAAAACTGGCATAAATTTATTGTTTCTTGGGAAGATAAATGCTTTTATATGGGTGCGTGTGGATGTGTTTTTAAAATATGGGAATTTTTTTTGCATGTTTCATGAAAAAATTATTTTTACTATTTTGAATAGGTTTTTTTAGCGATTTGTAAGTAAACTAAACAGTTTGTGTAAAATTTTAAAATTTCCCTGTTTGGGAAATTTTAGGGAAATTTTTTTCTAACTTAATTTTAGCAGAGTTCTGTGTTGGTTTTGTTTGTTTTTTCATTATTGTCTTTACTTGTGTGCTTAGTTCATTAAAAAAAAAATAACTTTTCAAACGTGGTTGCTTCTGAATTTGAACCAATTTTATTTACAAAATACTGTTTAAAAACTATTTCATATTTAATTATTTTATTTTTAAGTTATTTTAAGCCAAAAGAATATTATAAACAAAACTTTCCATGCAGGGATATTTGATAGTTATCACGTTTGATGATAAAATTAATGTTTTTTATTCGATCAAAGAGAAAAAAGTAAGATTAATAGAACATATGCACAAATTTCACTTTAAAGTATATATTTCGAAAAGCTAAAATTTTGATTTTTTCTTTTTTTTGTTATTTATTGCAAGTTTTTCTTATATTTGTGTGTGTCAATGTCAAAATTGATAACATCCCACGCAAGGACATTTATTTGCCTCAATTTGTTATCTTATAATTAATGTTTTTATGCAATTTTTGGGAAATTTTCTAATGAGGAACATTTTTGAACAACCGGAAAATTCCAATATTTTAATATTTCAAGGTCACTGGTACTGAAGTTAGCCCAAACTTGTACTAGCTTATGTCCAAATTCTATGTTATTAAGCGTTTGATTATTAAAATTTCGTTGTTTTTAAGAAAAAAGAAAATGAATAGATCATTTACACAAATTTCCCTTAAAGGGATATTTTTTGACAAGCTTAAATTTTGAGAATTTTTGTTATTTATTGCAAATTTTTCTCATATTGGTGAAGATCGATGTCACAAATGCAAATTTTGATAATATCCCAGGTGGGGAATTTTTTGTTTTTAAAGTTTATGTTAGCTTAACAGATTCAAAAGCTTCAACAGGCATTTTTAACAAAATTTTCTAATGAGGAACATTTTTGAATCAACAGAAATTTTTAACATTTGAATATTTTGAAGATCAAGAAAACAATAGTTAACGTAAATCTGCATTATCTTACAGGAATATTCGAAAAGAACCGTTTTAGAGCCAGATTCTTTGAAAATAAAAAATATTAGGGGACAACTCCTAAAAGCAAGACAGGTGAAATGAAAGATTTTATAAATTTCCCTTTTTTGTAAATTTTTTACTATCATATTTTAAGCCAAAATCAGGTAAGACAAAAATATCTCAATATTTAAGCATTTTTTAAAATTTCCCTTTCAGGGAAATTATCTTTAAACTCACAAAATATGCTTTTTTCTATCTTAAGGAATCTTAAAATTATAAATTCCAAATGGAAATAAAGATTTTACAAATTTCTCTTAATTGGGAAATTTCTTATATCAGTTAAGCCAAAATCAGCAAAGACAAAAAAACTCTATATATTTAAGCATTAGAAAAATTTCACTTTATTTCATTTATTGAATGAACTCAAAATTATTCGTCTTATTAGAGAATTTTTTCATCCAGCATATTTAAAGCCAAAATTAACTAAGACCAAAAAAAATCTCAACATCTGTAAAAATTTCCCTCTCAATATTAATTTATTGAAATAACCTCAAATTTTACCAACTTTTCATTTTTAATATTAAATCAGCATAATTTAAGACAAAGTAAGTCTAGACAAATAATTTTAATATCAAAGCTATTTTAAAAATTTCCTTTGCAGAGAAATCTCAAAATTTGTGATTTTCGTCTGAAAAAGTCTTGAAATTAATAAATCCAAATGAAAACAAAGATTTTATAAATTTTCCTTGTTTGGGATATTTGTTTAAACTCAGCATATCTTAAGTCAAAATCAGTTTCGACACAAAAAATTCAATACCAAAGCATTAAAGAAATTTCCCTTGAAGGGAAATTAGCTTAAATCACACAAAATTTGTTTTTTTTTTTTGTCACAAAGAAACTTAAAATTATGAATTTCAAATGGAAACAAAGATTTTATAAATTTCCCTTACTTGGGAAATTTTTTATATCAGCATTTCTTAATCCAGTTCAGTTAAAACATAAAAAAACTCAATAGTTAAGCTGTTTTAAAAATTTCCCTTACGAGGAAATTATCTTAAAACTCACGAAATATGCTGTTTGTATTCTAAAAAAATTCTAAAACCATTAATTTTAGATAAAAAAAAACATTTTAAAAATTTCCCTTTTTGGGAAATTTTTTATATCAGCTTTTGTTAAGTCAAAAACAATTAAACTACACACACACTAAACAAAAAGATGAAAAAACAAATATTTAATTTATTTAACAGTAATTAATAGCAACGTAAATATGCCTTGTACGTCATATTGAAAACATGAACTAAAACTGCAAACAGTTGGGAAGGGCAAAAATAGCGCTAAGCCAATGTGCCACATAGAAGCAGCATTAGGACCGACATATGCACCACAATAAAGACAACACTGATGGCATTTCAGCTGAAATTAGCTGCAGCGACAAAGACAAAACCGAAACTATAACAACTACAAAGTTTCAACCAACTCAACATCACCACCAGCATCATCACGCCACCAGCACTGTCAAGACTTTTAAGCCAATAAGACAAAATGGCTAACAGGAAACAGCAAAAACAGTCAACAACCAGAACAGCAAGGATTAGAAAATAAAGCAAGAAGCAAAAGCAACAGCCAATAAAGACTACTAAAATAAATATTAAACTAAAAAGTATTCGTATTCGTAGCGCGCAGAGCACCAAGGGTTGACGCAAAAGCTCTCAACCGTTGTTGATAATGATGGCAATGTCGAGATGCCGATGTCGATAATGATGCAGGACGTTGTAACGCTGTTGATGACATTAGCTTTAGATGACAAACTAGAGGTAAGATTAAATGGAGAAAAATAACTAAATCGACATGTAAAATCCTTAATGCAAATAGCTGTGGCAGCTTGGTTGTTATGACAGAAAACTTGGCAACTTGGTGTGGGGTTAAAACAAGGTAAGAGTGTATGTTTGGGTGATAAGAGAGAAGTTTAAGCTGCTTGAGTGACGTTAGCATACGTTAGCTGATTAGAATGTTAAGAGAGAGCGGATGCTTGACTTGTGTGCGCTGGTGGTATTTGATATTTGCTGAAATTGCTAGGGGCGGATATGGGCGGTAATGGGCGGTAATGCAGCAAACTAGCGCCATATGACAAAGTAATGTCAAGTGTGGGCGACACAAAATACAAAAACAAAACAAAAAAAAAAACACACAAACATAGTGTTAATGACTGCGTACATGAAGAAGCTGATGTAGAAACAGTAGCTGAAGTTGATGTTCAAATACCAGCAAAAGTTGTAACCAAGTCGTTGTCAAGGAAGATAGGATTAAAATTACAGCAGCGTATTGAAAAAGATACAAGAAGCAAGACGAAGTTGTGGAACTAAATAGCTTGCGTTGCGGTACAGCGCATGAAAAGGATTTGGGTGAGAGCAGGCAGCAGGCCAGGCAACAACAACAACAGCAGCACCAACAGCAGACTAAAGGTCAAAAACAATAACAATATTGAGAGTTGAAGTCAAAAGGCAAAAGCTGCAGGAATGTTTGATGACGACAACTACAGCATAGTTGAGATGCGATGCGATGAGATGACAAGAAAACTTAAGAAGTTTAATGATAATGAAAACGCTGTTGTTGTTGTACGAGAACGAACACGTCTTCGATGTTACCAGCAGTAGCTCTGTTGCTGAAGCTAATGAATTTACCACAATTGATGATGAAGTTTGGCAAAATGATGATGATGATCGTGATGATGCTGCTGCTAATAAAACAGTGTTTCTGCTGTTGACTTATGTTCTTGATGCTGGCAATGATGTCGATGATGATGTTGATGTTGCCGCTGCTGCTGCTTAAAATGAGATTAATGCTGATGGTTTTTTGCCAACAGCCAAGGAAGGATATTCGAGTTGCTGTTGTTAAAAGTTGCTGTCCTTTGCTATTGGACTTACATAATAAGGATGATAATGTTGGTGATGATGATGATGATGATGATGATTATGATGATGATTCTGATGATGATGATGCTGTTGATAATGTTTGATGATATTGTTGGCAACAATTTACTGCTGCTGCTCAGGATGCTGGTTGCATCGCTCAAACAAAATAGCATTACGACATTTTTATATTCTTAAGCTGCTACTCAACTGCAGCAATGAGCTGCCAATGATGATCAGAGTAGATAAAATTATATTTGGTGTGGTCTTCTATTATGCAGTAAAAGCAAGAAATGCATTATGGCGACAATTGCATTAAGTTTGAAGTGGAAAGCTCTGGTGTACTTGGGTGTGCAAAGAAAACAACCACTTAAGATGTAAAAGGACGAGAATACAAAGCATTATAGGGCAAGGGTTAGGCATTTAAGACATTTCCGACTACAAGAAATAAACATCTCAACTACTACAGATTTTTTCGGAAATTGCAAAATTCCATCCAAAATAAATGCAATATCTCTGCCGCCTTGCCATGTCCGTCTAGCCATTTCTTCAATCTTGAATCTTAGAAAAAGTAACTGGGAACATCTGGTGTATACGATGGATTTTGTAATAATTGTAACTTTTATTCCATAACATTGCCCATCGCAACTGTGCAGATGTGCACTTGCGCATTGACTCTCGTTCCGTTTCAAAAGAGAACGTTTTCCCATGATTCCAACTCAGTGCCGGGATCCAAACCTGTTATCGTTTTTCTCTGTGTCAATTACTCTATCAAGATGACTTCGCATATATCCCATTTTTACCATAAAAATAACCTTACTAGCCTATTACACCGTTTTCACATTCTTCGCAACCCGTTTGCCTACAAAAATCTACTATTTTTGTTGTTTTTTTGTCTTGCAATGATTCAGATCTAACACAGCATAAAGAGAGGTATAGTGCTTTTCTTGAGTAAAATAAGGTATTTGTTGTTAAAACAAAAGAGATAGAATGGATATATTTTGTGTGTATAAACAGAGGAATAGTCCATAGCATACGGCATATAGATTATGACATGAAAAAGGTCATTCACTAGAAATAAATTGTATTCGCCTCGGCCATACTATTTTAAGTGAATTGAAAGACTGTGTTAGTACATTTGTGAGCTCTTTCTTTCCTAGAGCAAATAGTGATGCCTCTTTTCTTATAAGATAAGTGAAGAATTATCTGCCTTAGGAACAAAGTGAGATTTAGTATGACATATAGCAGTTATGGTCGAGAAAGTCACCTGATGGATAACTTGACTGGAGAGATGGGTTAAACTATCTGGAAAGTCAGTATGATGTATTTTGAAACTTTGTATAGTGCATGAGAGGTATTTTCCATATATATGGAAGGAAGCAAAAGTGATTGTGCTTTTGAATTTACCTGATAGACTGAGAAGTAATCCTTGTACCTAACGGTGAAGTGACTTGAGGAGAGTTGCAATCAGCAGTTTTGTAAACGCCAATTTAGATTTCAAAAGGAAAAAAGTGTAACAGATGCATCTCAAAGATAATATTAGGCATATTAGCTCCAAATATGTTTTGGGGATATTTATAGATTTTATTGACGCGCAGCGTTTCCATATGGTCCGATATTTCGTATTTGTTACGATTTTCGGTATTGAATCCGATGATCCGATACATGGTCGAAATTCATCAAAATGTTACGATTTCAGAAAAATAGATCCGACGTCCGATTTTGCATATTTTTATTTAAGTATAAATAATAAAAAAAAAAATTAAGATATAAAAATTGGTGACAACTGTCAATTTTGTTTTAAAATCCCTGTGCCAAGACTCCTTTAACTAATGACAATGTGTAGTTAAAGGAATGACGATTATTTAATTTAATTTTTACTCTTTTTTTCTGTGCTGAAAAGTATTTTGAAATATATTTTATCATAATTTTTTTTATATGTACCCAAAAAATCAAACGAATTTGCATAGAATTTGAGGTGAATCCGAAATCTCAGATATTTATTTCGAAAAAAAAGTTCGAAAACGTTTTGCTAATGAACCCGAAGGCGGAAAAAATGCACACTTCATTCTCGAGATTTTTTCATAATCAAATCACTACCGAGAATTTCAGCATTAGCGAGTAATTTCAGGAGTTTGTTTTCGAAATGAAATTTTTTTAATGTTTTCACATCTTACGCAAATTATTATGATAAAAGATTATGAGATTATTTATTGTTAAAAATAAGAAAAAAAAAATATTTTCAGGAACCGTACCCATGTCTCTTGGGTGCAAGTTTTCCGCGTTATCCGCAAGCATATCTCAGTTGTAACTTTACAGCTGCGTAATTTGCTTGGTTAGTAAACAAGCACCTGTGAACGTGGGTTCGACTTCCAGCTGAGGCAAAAAAAAATGTATTGTTGTTTTTTTTTATTTGGTGTTTTATCGCTATTTTTGAAAAAATCTGAAGGGATCACGGATTAAAAAAAAGTGTTGCGTTGATTCATTGTATATACAAATATATATATATAAATAAATAACGAGATTGTGGAATGGAGTGTTAAAAAGATCAGATTTAAAATTAAGTTAGAAAATGATTGTTCTTTATTCCGTTGACGTATTAAAGTCAAATAAATAAAAAAACTATTTGTTTCTCAGATATCTTGGATCCTAAGATAAGCTAGATATGAGATAAATATCTCTTCTTAGAAATATGTAATTTTAAAATTTATTCGCTATTTTTTATAATCCCGGATTCATCATAATCGAATGCGAGATTTCTGATCCGAGTTTTCGGTTTCGTTACAAATTCGACGAAAAACCGGGAACGCTATGTGGTTTTTAAGGTAGTTATGTTTCTAATGAACTGACTTTTGAAACAAAATTTTGATATTTTATTAAAAAATACACCTTAAAACATCCACAATGTTTTTATATCTCTTTTTAATGGTTAATGGCTTCCGAAAATTTCTACATTGTTGTTGTTGTTTTTGAAAATTTCACAAATACGATGAGAATCCGATGAGCTGAGTGCAAAAGTTACGATATGAACATTTTTTTGATGGCAACACTGTTGACGCGTTTGACAAGCATAGTTGTGATGGTCTCTTGGGTAGACTCGATGCGGCGGGCTGTCAGAAAATGGAGCTTTGGAAGTTGTTGGTTCGTGGTTGTCCACAGAGTTCCATCTGTGGTTCATTTATTTGGAATCACAAGATGCATCTCACAGCAATAACTTGGAGGAGTTGTATGATAATGACCTATGCTGATGAACTACTTGTCATGGTTAACCCTTTCGACTCCAACATTGCTTACAAGCAACTTTGATTTCTTAGCATCGTTTAATTTGAAACTAACGGAACTTACTCATAAAAAAAACATCGAATTGAATAACTGCAGCTCTTTTAATAAAAAAATAACAAAAAAGTAAGCATTTTGTTGCGATAAACATAACTACGAAGCATTATTCAGAGTAAAGTTTTAAGAAATTGATCAAAAAGTGCCATAAGCGCAGAAAATATTAATTCTAAAAAGTTATATAAATTTAAAAAAACAAGTACGCAGTTTTAGCCATAACGTGAAAAATAAAAATACAAAAATAAAATATTTAAAAAAAAAGAAACAGTTTCGATAGTATCGTCAGTGTAGACGTAGAATTCCGTATTATCTTCCGAAAATTAGCAAATAAATTAATACCACTCAATTATGGACTTCTTATCGAGACAAAAACAAAGAAAAAGTTAAAAGTAAGCATGATTAAATGAGCAAGCAAAAAGAAACAAATTTTTTCGATCATTTCGTTAAGTTTGACAGGTTGACTTCATTGACTTAATTGAAAAGAACGCGAAGCAAATGCACTTTCCATTAGTGCCACTTTCGTCTTTTCCATTAGTGTCACTTTTGTCTCAGTTCGATGTTTAGTTTGCGAGCTATACTTTCGTCTCTGTCCAATGTATAGTTTGTGAGCAACACTCGCTAGTGCTAGTGGGATGTTGGATCCAAATTAATTTGCATTAAAAACCAAAATAAAAATTGTACGACATCTATATTGGGTAAAAGCATAAAACGAAATATGATTCAACTCGTTTTTTCATAAGAGTTAAATCTAACCAAATCACAGACCCATTTCGTTAAGTTTGACAGTTTCAGTTCATTGAGTGAGTTGAAAAGAAGTTGTGATTGACATCATGTGTGAAAATAGAGCACTCAGTACACTGAAGAAGTAGTACATACAAGAACTCATTTCTCAGTAGTACATACAAGAATCCAATAAAGTAGTAGTACATACAAGAACTCAATGAAGAAGCCTGTGAATCAGTTCGTATAAAGCAAAAACAATACAAGCAAAACCAACGAAACAAAAACAAAGAAAGCAGCAGGCACTGCATAAGCAGCTGAAGATTGATATTCCTATATAAACACATGAATTTTTCTTCTTATATTTTACTATTTTGTGACTTTAATATAAAAGTGACAAAATTAAAAATTAGATATTCACTCAGGGCAGAATATATCTGATATTTTCGTTTATATATTATCTGTGAACGATGAGTATTAAAGGCTGTAGGTATACCCTAAAGTATTCGTCAAAAAAGTTTCATTGCCTTGAAAAAATCTGATAAAACGACCCCATACAATCCGCGCTGTAAGACGTAATTCTACGTCAAAATGCATGAATATCGTGCACAAATTCACAAATTCTTTCTCTCTATAAGTTTTTGTTAAATATAAACAAAACTGAGTTTGTAAAAGAAAAAAAAACAGAGAAGATCTGTATTCAACTTTTCCTGCAACACACTTCACTACTCTACAGTACTGTAGTGTATTGAATTTCAATGTAGCCTTGATATTGCATTAAAATCTTCTAGTTATATTGCAGCAAAGCTAGGAAAACAAGCTCTTTATATACATTTTTTTAGGCAGATTTGTTTAAAAGAAGCACCCGCCAAAAGCATAGTTCGCCTGTTGATACAAAATAGCGCGAAACAGTCCTGCGTATTGCTTTATTTCTTAATGTTTGTTAAGCTTTAAGCTTTTAATTTATTATGAAAAATGAAGATGAATGCAATAACTACAAAAATAACCGAAAACACAATTTGGGCGTGAAGAGCAAAAAACGCTAAGCCATACGCTACTTCAGAATAATCTAAAAAACGATACCCTAAGATGAACACTCCTTCAAGGAAATAACAAAGAAGAAGAAAAAGATATTAAATATATTTTATAAACCTAACTACTTGAATAACATAATAAAAAATTTAATATAGCGAGCTACGAAAAATTTTTAGGCCTTTCAAGTCAATGATTGATCGACACTTTGAAGAGGCTAAAAGCAGCAAAAACAAAAACAACAACAACAACAACCACAACAACAACACAATTATATAGCCACAGCAGGGCACACTCAAACTCAACAGGCAGACAGACGATGGCGAGCAACTAGATTTGTGAAAAGCGACAGACAGGAAGAGCAACGCTCAGACTGACAGACAGTCAGATGAAAAACTGTCAATCAGATTGGATTTAAGAAAAATAAAAAAAAAAAATTATAAAAAAAAAACCGAAAAGAAAGCAACGATAACGATTAACATACTTTTTTTCAAACAAAAACAAAAACAAATCAAAACAAACAACACTATTTTTCAAATGAGCAGCAATGCAGACAATCAACTACTAGAAGCTGTCAGAAATAAAAAATTAAATAGAAAAACAAAAAACACAAACGCAGATCTCATTAAGTAGATAAGAGCCAGCAACAACATGAAATCAAACCAAGGTACTTAAAATTGATTAGGTGGCCATGTAAGGCGTGCGCCTGTACGTATGTGAAGAATGCGTTAAACGACGAGTTATGAGCACATCATCAGCATGGTTGGCTGCATTTATAAAAATAAACAAACAACAAAAAAATGTGCCATTAAGGCTTAGAGCGCATAAAAATATGTTTGATGCTATGTTTTCAAACACATTTTATTTTACTTTTAAAATAGCTCAATTAATTAAATTGTTGTTGAAATTGGGGTGGCAACACATACCTATATAACGTATCACTTAAAATGTGAGACAACTTTTTGTGATAACAAAAAAAAAAAACAATAGTGTTGAGTATTTTACGGAATTTTTAGCAGCTGATTTATTTTAAGCCCAATAAATTGTAATGCGCCCAACTGTAGAGTCGTAGCGCCCAACCTAGGAATACATTTCTGGGTAAACACATTTGTGTAAAAACACAGTTCAACAAATGGAGACATATTGTCAACAACAGAGAAACAATTGTGTAGATATTTCCGACAGAGGACTTTAATTTGACCAATTTAGCTTGTAATAAAATGAATAACTCAGTTCTTGTGACTTTTGGCACTTGTTTAATGAGCAAAGCTGCTCTGAAAACTAACATTGAACATCTTTATAAAATGTAAGAGAGTTCACAAGTAAACTGATCAAACTTCTTTCCGAAATATACCATTTCTGAACGCTGTTGCAAAAATTATGTCAGACTGTGTTTAAAAAATGTTTTAAATTCTTAGTAAAAGCTTTAAATATTTAAGGGTTGTTGCTCTTGAAGGTGTGTCATGGGATAGATAAAGCATTATGTTTGGCTTTAAGCAAAAAAACAAGAGAAAAAAACATAAAACAACAAACAAATTTAACTGCTTTTTTCATAAAATTTAATCTTTATTAATGCCTGCGCACACAAAGCAGCTTATTAACGCCACAATTTTACTACGTTGTCATATCTTTTTTTGACATTTTTCAACACTTTAATGGGTCAGCAATAAATTCCAAAAAATACCGCCACAAAGTCATTATATCAAAACAAACAACAACAATAACAAAAACAACAGCTAAAGCAATACCAGCCGATCACTTGCAGACACAACTGCTATTTCTACTCCAATTGCAGCGATATTTATTGTTAACTACGAAATTGAATACTTGCAGTGTGAATGTAGATGTTGTTGTTGTTCTTGTTGTTGCTATATTTGCTGGTGTATTTGTTGTTTTTGCGGCATAATAAGTGCACTTTTGTCATACTTCTGTTTCACCAGGCGACAACGTCTGCGGTTGTTTTGTTGACGATTTTGCAATAAATATTTATGGTTTTTATTTTATGGTTAACAACAAGTTATATCTTTATCTTTATCTTTATTTTTTTTTTTTTTTTATTTAATGCTATATTAATTTAACAAAATCGGCATCTTTTTATATATTTCATTTCTAAGGTTTTAAATAACGTTTGGCGGCATGCTTAGTGGAGCAGAAATGAAGTGAAACCCTGACGCCATGACGTGCAGCTGGAGTTTATGACAAAAAAAAATTGTTGTTGTTGTTCAACATTATTTTTTTAAAACTTATAGTAAAAGTTAAATAAAATATGTCGAATAACATTTTTTGGTGGAAATCAACAACTTTTTCTCTGTTGGCACTTAAGTATGTGTACACATTAAAATACTTACAGCTAATCATTGACACTCTTTTATTATTGACATACCTGAAAGAGAGAAGAAAAAAAAAAATTGTTGTTAGTTTAATGAACTTCAATTTCGTACAAAAATATTATATCAGAAATAAAGTTGAATACAATAATTGAAGCGACACAATTAAATTTATAATACTTCAATTATTGTTGCAAGAGCAACAACTATAAAACCTATAGAACGTTAAAAATTCTAAAATATATAAACCTTACCACTCTTCTAGCATGTAATTTTGATATAAGTAATAAGATATAGATTACTAATTAGTAATTCGTAATCATAAATAAGTTACTCCTGTAACTAAAGCAACACAAGCACCAACTCTAAAAAGGACTTGAAAAGAAATTGAAGAGCTTCTTAGAGAAAAACGAGCTCTTACAAGAGAATGGCAGCAAAGAAGGTTGCCACAATTTCAACAAGAGTTTCTATCAGTTGTCAAAAGTCTAAAAGCATTACTTAATTCTGAATTAGAACAAAATTTAAGGCTTTATACGCAAAAGTTAAGTCCAACTGAAGCAACCAATTATTCCCCATGGAAGCCAAAAAATGAAGTTGGACGAGAAGTAATGAAAAAATCCCTTGTTTTTGCTGAGCAATGGAAATGTATGCTGCAACGAAATATACCGTTTAACAGTTTTGCGATTCCTAACATATCTTCTCAACCCAGGTAAAGTACATGAAATGTAAAAGTAGAGGATATTGACAGGATTATTAAAACAAAACTTAATACTAAGAAAGCACTGGGTCAGGGTACAACCTTATTGCTCCAAAAATGATAAAGAAGTCTCCAAGTATTGCTATTCAAATATTTTCGCATATATTTAATATAACTAGTATCGCCTGGGGTCGAAATTCGAACAATTTAATAATTGCCTATTAATAGTTATAAGCGAGATGATTAAAATAAGTTCAAGGCTATAACTCTTAATTGATTAGAGATATAAAGCTATTTTCTTCAAAAAATTATTTTTTTATTTAATTTTTTTTTCAAAAACAGAAAAACAACATTTTAAAAAATTTTAATTTGACGAAGAAATCATAGGGGGTAGCCTTGATTTTTTGATGGCACGGACAGTTTATTAATTTAGTGTCAAGACAAAATAAATTCACCTAAAATTCGGTTAAGACTTTGAAAGCAAATCAAAAATGCAATTTTGAGTTTTCGTTTTTTTACAACAAAAATCATTTTTACCCCATATTTTAAGAATGCATCAAATTTTGAGGCCCTTTTTTAAAAGGAATAATTTAAATATAAACAAACAAAAAACGGTATTATTTTCAAAAGTTTTTTTTCAGTTAACTAATAAGACTTAAATACAAAAAAGAAAAAAATGAAATCTATTCACAGATGGCGGAGATATTTGCTTCAGAATTTAGAACATTCAATTTGAGAAAGTTTTTTTCTCTCCCTTGGCATTTGGTTGAAACACACGCTAAATAACTAAAGACAATATTAAGAAAATTCATTCAAAATACTTTTGGTTAGAAATTTGCTGTAATTTTTATTACATTTGAAAGAAAATTTAACAAACTTTTTGAAAAAATTAGAAAAATTGAAAAACCGTTAAAATCCGACCAAGATATTCACATGGAAAGTCGAATTTTGGAATTCAAAACACATTTTTTTAAAAATTTTACAATTGACGAATGGATAAAACTACATTTTTTTAAGAAATTGTTACTTTTAAAAAAAACTCAAATTCGACCAACTCAAAAACTCTTCCCCAACCAAGTTTTTTATTAATTAAAGAGCGAGTTTTTCTCAAATATTGGAATTATTATTTTTGAAAAGGTATTAAGTTCTTCTCTCTTTCTATAAGTCGCTTTAATCAAAGTTATGTGCGAAAACTCACAGAATGTGAAAAATCGACTCTTGAAATCTAATAAAATAATATATTTTTTTATTCATACAAACAATTTAATAATCTCATTTATTCACTGCTTTATCTTCCAGTTATGGAAAAATTTTTTTAATCACATAGCTATGATAAAAACGATACACAGAAAGAAAGAAGAACTTAATAGCTTTCCAACAATATCAATTCCACGTAAATCTAATAGAAAATGTGTTTTTAGAGCGGTTTTAAAAAAATGTCTTTTTAAAAATAGCAAAAAATTCACTTTTTGGTGGTCAAGAAGACTTACAATGAGACAAAATTTTAACATTTTTGTATGTCAAAATGTTCGTATGAGTAAGAAATTTAACATTTTAGTAGATGTGGGTATGCGTTCTGTGAAAAATAAAATGTTACAAGCAAAAAACATGTTTTTGTAAAAAACAGGATCTTCAGGAGAATCAAAATTGCTTCGGCAGATTTTATTCGATTTGAAAAAAAAAAATATGCAGATATCATTTTAATGAGTTCCTCTAACTTTTGAGGCCCCGACCGGTAGACATTTTTTAACCATACAAGAATGATCCGGCACTGTCAAAAACACTAAAACTTATACAAAAATTTAATAGGTGCATGAATTTACACAGCTCTATCTGCTAAACTGTAAGTCGTACAGTTAAGAAACCCAGGTATAGTTTAAGTATCTTGAAAACATCTTTCTGCTGGTGTCATTTTTTTATAGTACTCATTTGAAAAAAATTTCTTTTTTCTTATTCTGAACCTTACCATAATATTTTTCGAAGTCGGCACCACAACTTTTTCATCTTTTTTATATAATGCCACATTTAGGCATTTATTCTAAAGGTGTACGCAAATTTTTAAGTTGGGTCTCCAATGATTGCTATTTTTAATGATTTTTTTTAAAAAATGTCTAGAAAAGTTTGTGTAGCGAAAATTTTATTTTTTAACTTTACAAAAAAATACATTTTGAAATAATAAAAAAAAAACACAGAATATGTTTTTTCAATGTGTTTTAAAAAAAAATCGGAAGCATTAAGGTCAGATTTTGCTAAAAATTTATCTAAATGCTATGGAATCACCGATATGTGAGCACAGCTCTAATCAGTAGTTTTATTTATTGACAAAGAAAGTTTTGTAATTATTAGTATTGCCTGGGGTCGAAATTCGACCAATTTTTTGCCTGCATAATTATGATTATATGCAGAATAAGCGAGATGGTTAAAATCCGTTCGAGGTTATAACTTTTAATTTATTGGAGATAAGAAGCTTTTTACTTCAAAGAATTTATTTTTTAATTTTACTAATTTTTTTAAACATAGAAAAACAAAATTTTAAAAATATTTAATTTTGTGTAAAAACTCATCGCCTTGATTTTTTGTCAACAAAAATCATTTTTGCCCCATATTTTGGGAAAAGATCAAATTTTGAGGTTTCTTTTAAAGAGGCATAATTTAAATATAAAAGAAAGGGAAACATTTTTTTTAATATTTTTTAAGTTAGCTAATGAGACTTAAATACAAAAAAGATATAAATAAAATCTATTCAAAGATGGCAGAGATATTTGCGTTCTAATTTAGAACATTAAATTTGAGACATTTTTTCTCTCTCTTGGCATTTGGTTGAAATACACTTTAAATAACTAATGACAATATTAAGAAAACTCATTAAAAATATTTTTGGTAGAGCATCACAATGATTGTTATCACATTTTAAAGAAAATTTAGCAAACTTTTAGAAATAATTAAAAAAATAATTGATGAATGAATAAATCTAAATTTTGTGAGGAAATTTTTATTCTTTAAAAAAAATTAAAATTCGGCCAACTTAAAAGCTCGCTCCCAACGACATCTCATATTGATAAATGATCGGGTTTTTTTCTCAAAATTTGTATCTTGTAAAATTTTCTCTTAGAAGGTAAGGAACCAACTCCATCAGGTATATCAATTATATACATTCTGCACATTTGTGAAGACGTACCTCTCAAATATTAGCGCAACCAAAGGGGGGTTTTGGGGTTAAACCCCCCCCCCCCAAAAAAAAAATTATTATAGTACCAAGCAAAATAGAATTAAATCAAAGTGGTTGATATGAAAAACAAACACACATCTTATCAAATGAGTAAAAATCCCAAATGTATATTTCAAATCGATTCTGTTTGATGTACTTTGTTCCCTTCAGATTGATTCTAACCTCTAGAGGAGTTCTTGACAATACTTCCATTTGAGTTATCTCTTCAATTTCTGGCTTGGAACCTACTAAAACTAATTGAAATATTTGGATGAAAATGAATTCAAGAGTAATAAAAACAAAGTAAGCCTGAATTTGAAGAAGAGTGGTCGAGTCCCTCGCCACCAAGGTGAACAAGGAAATGTCCTCTTAAATTGTTATTTTTCGTTCCTTTTTTATAATTATTTTTTAAACATAAACTAACCCAAACTATGCAGGATTTCTGCAACTGAGCACAAATTTAAAATTCATTATTTTCCAGTGGTGACCGTGGCATGCAGGTTAAGTGTGTGGCTTAGCATGCTCGGAGCCCGGGTTCGATCCCCAGCCGCGGCAAAAAGTTTTTTCAATATAAAATTTTTCTGATCGGTCATCACCTCTCTGCAGACAATGGCAAACCTCAGAGAGTAAATAATGCCATGTAAAGCTTCTTAAGAACATGAGCCGTTCGGAGTCGGCATAAAACATGTAGGTCCAGTTCTCAGTCAATTGTGTGCAAACATTTAATAACACACACAACACAATTGATCATAAGAAGCTCGGTCAAAGTCCTTTCAAGGGCTGAAATGGCCAATTTGTTTGTTTGTTTTGTATTTTCCATCGCAATTTCCCGAATCTGTTTCATAAATATTTCTCTAAATTGTCAAATATTATTCGATTTTAAGAAATATGGGCTTATTAGAAAAAATAATATTGGTTTGATTTTGCTGTTGGTTGATGTTGATGTTGGTTTGATAAAGTTATACCAATGAGCATGAATTAGGAAATGCTGACTTAAATCAACATAATTTCTTTTTTAACGAAAGTTTTTACGACAATCTTCCAAAAAGACATCGTTCAGTAAAATCGAATAATATTTCTGAAATTTTGAAGGATTTTCATGAAACTGATTTTGAAAATCGAATGGAATATTATGATTAAAAAAATATTTTTCACATATAATGTATATACATATGTGATATCGCACACTAAAACAGTCACAACTCAAAATTTTTTATATTGAGTTTTTGTTATAAATCAATTTATAAAACACATATCTGACTTTATTTTTCGTTATTTTCTTCATTAACTGGAAGAATGAAGTTTTTGTGTTAAATGAAAATTGTTTTTCTTCTGCAGTTTCAACCAAAGAGTTTTATTTTTCGCTTTTCCTGAAAAGTTATGTTTTTTGAGTTGTGACTGTTTTGTGTTTAGTGTGCGATATGTTAGTGTTAAATATGATGATATCGATTTTAAAGGAAATTTCATCGGTTATTTTGATGGCAAGAGACTCAAACGATTTTTTCATATTTCGGATTTGAATTTTTCATCCCTAGGAGTCAGAAATTTTGTGTTTTATATTTTCGGAAATGAGCTCTATTAGCACCCGTCAAAGGACGAATTTTAAGGCTAGCGCCAATTGGTTATTTTTACAACGAAGTGAAATGTTCAGTCATTGTGTGGAGAAAAATTAAAAATATTGTAGCTCAAGCCTTAAAACCTTCGTATAACTGCCTAAAACCTTCGTTTAACCTTCTAAGAACAAGAAAAATCCGTAGACGGCTGTAAAACTGGTGATTTAAAAACATTTGGGCTGATTCTAAAGATCCTAAACAATGCAGAACCAAGTTAATTTTAAAATGACCGCTACCACTGCTGTACAGCTTCTGTATGGCCAAAACGTCCTGACAGTGCCTGTTGTACAGTTTGAACTAAAAAATTTCAACTTTTTCTCGGCGAGAGATCAAATTTTGAGAAAGAAATACGATTTTTATATTTGGAAACAATTAAAATGTGCATTATTTCGATAAGTATCCGTATCCAAATAATAAAAGCATTTTTGGACAAACAGATTCCGATATTCAATCTTGATTGCAAGACTTTCATATTTTGGTGCAAAAAGTATACAACTATAGCAAGTTTTGAAATATTTTTTTAAAATTAATAAAATACTTTTTATAAAAACTTAACTTACATTTTAAATATGACTGTTTTTTTAGGGATTGGGTCAGTTTGAAAATTGATTTTGTTTTTTCCTTATGCCATTACTGGTGTGAAGTTAGCATACGGCGAAATGCAGCATTCGGCGAAAAAAAACTCAACAGAGCTCTGTTAGCAACAGTGCGAATTTTAACAGAGAAAAAGTCAAAAATCTCTGTTACTAACAGATTTATATAAATAAAAAGCTCTAAGAAAAGCTCTTTTTATTTTGCTCTTTTAATTTCATTGCAAACAACGAAAAAACTATAACAAAATAAAAAAAAATAATAAAACGGCATAAAAATTTATTTTGAAACAGTTTTTGCATTGTTTCAAAAATTGACAAAATTGTTAGTTCTATAAATGAAAAAAAATTTTTTCAAACCTAATAGAAAAGTGTTGGGGCAGTATTATTGTTGACCTCAGATATCTTCAGTACAACTAATATGGTTCAGTTTTTTTTTTAAATGAGTTGGAATACTTTAAGTTTTTTCATTTTGCAAATATTGGCCAAACTGTTAGAACCACAGTTTCTACAAATCTAAATAACTTTTTATCAAATCTAATACATAAGTATAATGGCAGTTTCAACTTTGACCTTAGAAATTTTTATTAAAAAATCATAGTTCAGTTTTTTTTAAATTGAGTTGGAAAATTTTAACTCTTGTCATTTTGCCAAAATTGGCCAAACTGTTAGAACCACAGTTTCCACAAATGAAAATAACTTTTTATCAAATCTAATACATAAGTGCAATGGCAGTTTCAACTTTGACCTCAGAAATTTTTATTAAAAAATTATAGTTCAGTTTTTTTTAAATTGAGTTGGAAAATTTTAACTTTTGTCATTTTGCCAAAATTGGCCAAACTGTTAGAACCACAGTTTCTACAAATGGAAATAACTTTTTATCAAATCTAATACATAAGTATAATGGCAGTTTCAACTTTGACCTCAGAAATTTTTATTAAAAAATCATAGTTCAGTTTTTTTTAAATTGAGTTGGAAAATTTTAACTCTTGTCATTTTGCCAAAATTGGCCAAACTGTTAGAACCACAGTTTCCACAAATGAAAATAACTTTTTATCAAATCTAATACATAAGTGCAATGGCAGTTTCAACTTTGACCTCAGAAATTTTTATTAAAAAATCATAGTTCAGTTTTTTTTAAATTGAGTTGGAAAATTTTAACTTTTGTCATTTTGCCAAAATTGGCCAAACTGTTAGAACCACAGTTTCTACAAATGGAAATAACTTTTTATCAAATCTAATACATAAGTATAATGGCAGTTTCAACTTTGACCTCAGAAATTTTTATTAAAAAAATCATAGTTCAGTTTTTTTTAAATTGAGTTGGAAAATTTTAACTTTTGTCATTTTGCCAAAATTGGTCAAACTGTTAGAACCACAGTTTCTACAAATGGAAATAACTTTTTATCAAATCTAATACATAAGTGCAATGGCAGTTTCAACTTTGACCTCAGAAATTTTTATTAAAAAATCATAGTTCAGTTTTTTTTTAAATTGAGTTGGAAAATTTTAACTTTTGTCATTTTGCCAAAATTGGCCAAACTGTTAGAACCACAGTTTCTACAAATGGAAATAACTTTTTATCAAATCTAATACATAAGTATAATGGCAGTTTCAACTTTGACCTCAGAAATTTTTATTAAAAAATCATAGTTCAGTTTTTTTTAAATTGTGTTGGAAAATTTTAACTTTTGTCATTTTGCCAAAATTGGCCAAACTGTTAGAACCACAGTTTCTACAAATGGAAATAACTTTTTATCAAATCTAATACATAAGTGCAATGGCAGTTTCAACTTTGACCTCAGAAATTTTTTGTTAAAAAATCATAGTTCTGTTTTTTTTTTTAAATTGAGTTGGAAAATTTTAACTTTTGTCTAGTTGCGCCCCTGCTCTTAAATGATATAAGTTTATTTCGTCTTAAGTTCTAATTAATATCAAAAAAGCGTACGACAAAGTTCGAATGTTCCCGTTTTAATATATAAGATGTTAAAAGATTAACCAAATTAAAGCCATTATTGTTTTTGTTATAAATTTTCTTACTACACATTTATTTTTAAGCACTGGTTATACTATTGTTTATATTTAGTTAGGTCAAGATTCAATAAATTATTGTTAGTTTCTAAAAAAAAATCCCATAAATAATGATAAAAATCATAAAAAAATAATAAGTTATAAGTAACTAGCAATTACTAGTAATTAGTAATTAGTTATTAGATATTAGTTATTACTAATTCGTAATTAGTTATTTTTTATTAGCAATTAGTAAAAAGTAATTTAAAAATAGTAATTAAACTGAGTAATTATTAATAAGTAGTAATTTATTACTAAAAAGTAGTTAGTTATTTCTTATAAGTACTTTGTTATGTTTAATTACTAAGAAGTAATTAGTAACTAGTACTAACTAGCAACTAATAAATTCTTAGTTGTACTTTAAATTATTTTTTTTTTACATTATATTTTAACCTTCATATATAACATGAATTTATATATAATTTTACTGCAACTTCATGCTTATTTAACCTTTTTTTATGGCTTTTTATGTTTTTCTGTAACCTCGTTTATAAACCGAACAATTTGTTAATTCCTGCTAAAAGCTGTATCTATGGCTAGTCATATTGAAATAAAAAAAACCTAGTTCATTAATTAACTTTTAGAAAAAAAACAAAAACACAGCATTTAACCAGAACGAACACTGACTGTTGACGACAGCAGCACAAATTGAATAGAGGCAAAAATCATCAATATAAAGCCAACAATTTTCACCGCTTATAATTAACATATGCTGCGCTGCCTCAACTCAAGCTGTCCAAACATATTTGTTGTACGTATTCAATTTAAACAACATCGTTTTTTTCTTTTTTCGTTTTGTTTATTTTATGTGATGGCAAACAAATTTGAATGTCAAATAAAACAGACAAAGAAATAAAAACAAAAAAAAATATATTATTGAAGCGGTTTTACTTTGGCTGCACAGCTCAAAAGAGGTCAACATGTTGTTTCAACAAAAATTTTAATTATTTGTTATTTCATGGTTATTGTAATGTTGTATTTGATAACTTAAAAGCTTTGCTGGTATTTGTTTTAGGGTTAAAAAATAAAAACTTTTTGTTAACTCCAGAAATGTAAGCATATTTTAAGGGATTTTTAATAACTTCTCTTAACTAATTATTGATACTAAAAATTAAAATTAAAATGCTATTAATTATAATTCAAAAATGTAAATAAATTGTCAATTTATGTTCATAAATTTGTTGCTATATGAAATTTCTGTCTCTGATATAAAAAAATTAAGCACTAAAGTCAAACATAAAAATATTTGAGAGAAAATTGGTGCAACCGCAATTTTTGGGGGAAAACTCTGACTTTACACCAACTGTCGCTTAATTGCATAGCAACGAAAGCATGCATACTTTGGAAGCTTTAAAAAAATGGTTCTCGCTTTAACTCAGTTGAGTTTAATATTCGTTGAACTTCATAAAGTAGTGGCTGCATATTTTTGGCTCAGTTCAAATTTTAAAAGTTCGCCAAAAACCATTGAAAGATTTCAGTTTAATTTAATTCTAGTTTCAATCAATTTTACTGCAGCCATTTAAAATGACATGTAAAGCAATGTTAAACCTAAAGTATAACGTCATTTTTACAATGCACTTTTTCAACAGTAAAAAAAAATTATATTTTCCATATATTTTTTATTTTTGGCATAAATTTTTAATTTTGAAAATTTGCTTAAAAGCTCTTAATTGATTAGAATTGCAGCAAAACTTTAAATGGGCAAAAGTTTTTATGACACTTAACAGCAAATAAATAAAAAGCAAAAAAAATCGCGCTAAATTTATTGCTGCCAATAAAACTAAAAGCAACTAAAAGTGTGCCAAAATAAAATATATCACAAAAGCTTTTAGTTTATTGAAAATTTGTCAATATGTAAATTTGGTACGCAGCATTAGAAAGAGAACATTAAAATGTATAAAATAAAAGCTTTTGTTTTTGAAATCTGAGCTTAAATTGATTTATCAATATTAATTGACAAATATTGCAGACTATTTTTGCTGTTTGTTTATTTATTCTAATAAACATAATTAAAATAAGGAATGGGGGGGGGGAGAGAAATATCCTTATCAACTAAAGCTTAAAGCTTAAGCTAAAAGCTTAACAAATTTATACTTAGATTCAAATCACTTGAAACAATTATGATGCTTGTCTTGTTTTGTTTTTGCCTGCTTTCAAGTATTAAGCAAGTGATAAGTTAACAAATAAAGAACTAAAATATAAGAAAAAATAATTGCGGATATTTTCAATTATAAGCTTTACTGCAGTAGAAAAAAAAACCAACAACAACAATAACAATGACAAAAACAAAGACAATACCAACAAGTAGCAGCAATCATTTTAATAATTGGCGCTTGAGCAGTTCTTTACAGCATTAAATTTTTTAATGCCATTAAAATGTTATTGTTGTTAATGTATAAGACCGTCTGACGCGTCCTAACCGAGGGTTGCCATTGTATAATAATATTTTAAGCCGCACAGTTTCCAGCAATTTTCCACCAATTATTAGGTTTACAGTTTTTTCTCTCCTTTTCTTTTTTCATTAACTTTTATGCAGTCTTGGCAGAATGTAATGCTAGGCTTGTTAGTCATATTAAAATGGGTTGCCATTGCAGGGATTTGGCATGAAAGGGCTTAAAATAAATTTCTGGCTGTCTGGGTTTTTTGTGTTTTCTTTTTTTAATTTATCTCATCAAAATTGAAAATCTTAAGCCTATGAAAATGTAATAGTTAAAGATTATAGAAGAGCAAGCATTACAGTGGGTGGTTTGAATGTTGGTTTTGACATGTTCGGCTAAAGACAAAAAAAAATAACTCAATTTAATATTTTGCCACTTAAAAGAAACGCTAAGATAAAATTAAATCATTTTACTATGTTTGTCATTTCATGTTTACACTTAAAAAAAATCAAATTCAACTTTTTTAAATACACATACAAATTTTTTTCGAGAGGAAATATATTACATTTTGACTCAGGAAAATTAAATTAAATGTGTTTAAAGTTAAAATTAATTTCATTTCACATGAAAGTGGAATATCTCTTCAGTGAAATAACGCCCAATGATATAACGCTCAAAATCTTTTGGGCTTTAAAAAAATGAAATAACGCCCAAAATAAAAAAAATGAAATAAAGCCCAAAATAAATGAAAAAAACGCCCAAATCAATAATTAAATAACGCCCAAAATATTTTCAAAGCAAATCATAGAAAATACTATGGGTCTTATTTCATAATGAAATAATTCGTACACTGAGAAAAAAAACATACTTTAAAATTAAACAAACAATTTTGAAATAGAAATTTAACGCCTTTCGTTTCTACAAAACAAAACTTAAAACAAGTGTGTTTAATTTTCAACTACCAATAAACTACTTTCTTTTTTTTATTTTCTCTCATTATTTCTTTGAAAAAACAAACAAAAATTTGAATACAAGAAAATTTTTGAATTTTTTGAATTGGTTTGAAAAATATCGAACATACGATAAAATAAAAACTAATTAACTAATTATTAAAATATATCAAATGCAAAATTTTTCGAATGGAGTTTACATTCGGAGGTCCCGAGGGTAGCTGTCTGTGCATCTGATGCTAAAAACTCGGTAAAAAAATGGCATCGAAATATGCTTTAAAATATTTGTTTTAAATTTTAAAATTTGTGTTTTAAATTTGTAACAAAAACATTGTTTTAAAAACAAAAACTTTTGTTTTGAATTTAAATTTAAATACAGTTGTGTTTAATTTTAATGAATTTGTTTCAAGCTCTATTTCAAAAACAAATTCGTTAGATATGAACACAATTTCATTTAATTTTAACACATTTTTCCCTCAGTGTATGAAAAATATTTGGGCGTTATTTAGTTTTTGATACTGGGCGCTATTTCATAATGAAACAAAGCCCAAAATAAAAATGAAATAACACCCAAATAAAATGAAATAAAGCCCAAAATTTTGTTATTTCATTGAGCGTTATTTCACTGAACCTGGAATATCATTTGAAAAAAAATTATTATGAAGAGTTATAAAAATGAATGTATATAAAAAAAGTATATAAAATTTAATTTGTACTGTGAAAAATTGAATTTGAAATGTAAAAGTTGAATTTAAAATGTGTAAAGTAGAATTTTGAACGAAAAAAGTTTATTTTAAATGTGCAAGTTGAACATGTAGTACAAAAAAAAATATTTAAAGTGTCAAAGTTGCATTTGAAATGTAAAAGTGTCAAAGTTGCATTTGAAATGTAAAAGTTGAGTTTTAAATGTTTAGATTGTGTTGAAATGAACAAGTAGAGTTTGAAATGTAAAAGGTAAATTTGAAATGTGTAATTTAGAGTGGAAATGTTGGCTTTAAAGTGAAAAAAATTTATTTGTTGTTTACAAGTTGAATTTGAAATGTCAAACTTGATTGATTTTTAAATGTAAAATTTCAATTTGACATACATAAAGTAGAGTTTAGGGATGACAAAAGTTGAATTTTAAGTGTTAAAGTTAAATTTGAAATGTTAAAGTTAAATAAGAAGTGTTGAAGTTGATTTTGAATTGTAAACGTTGAATTTCAAATGTAAAAATTGAATTTGAAATATATCATTGAGAGTGGAAAAGTTTACTTTAAAGTGAACAAATTTTTTTGTTTGTCAAAAAATTAAAAAAAAATTCAAGTTTGAAATGTCAAACTTGAATTTGATATGTGTAAAGTAGAGCTAAGAGTTGAAAAAAGTTGTATTTGAAGTAAAAAAGTTACATTTTTAAAATAAAAGTTAAATTTGAAACAAAAGTAGAACGAACTTAGGGTGGATAAAAGTTCAATTTGTAGAGTAGCAGTTGTCCTTTAAGGGTCAAAGTTGAACTTAAAGAGTTAAAGTTGAATTTTCAGTGCATAATGTTGAATTGGAAGTGTAAAAGTTGAATTGGAAATTTATAAAGTTGAGGTTAGATTAAAAATATTTAAATTTGAAACGGAAAAGTTGAATTTGCAGAGTAAAATTTAACTTTTATTTAAGTGTAAAAACTTTTTAAAAGTACAAATTTGATTTTAAGTGTATAAATTTAAATTTTTAGTGTGTAAAGTTGAATGTTGTGTGGAAAAAAATATTAATTTGAAGTGAAAAAGTTAAATTTGTAGCGTAAAATTTGAGTTTAAAGTGAAAAAAGATGAATTTGAAAAGTAAAAATTTAATTTGAAGTATACAATATAGAATTGAAAGTACAGCAGTTGATTTGAAATGTTAAATGTAGTTTGAGACATAAAAGTTGAATTTGAAATGCACAAGGTGAATTTTGTAAGTAAAAGATGAATTTGAAATATGTTTACTAGGGTTAGGAATTGAAAAAAGTTAAGTTTGAAGTGAAAATTTTAATTTTCTGAAATGTTTGAAAATTTGAACTTAATTTAAAATGTTCAAATTGAATTTAATATAGAATTTATGGTGGAAAAAGTTGAATTTGCACAGTAAAAAATTATTTTAAATTGTAAAAGTTGAATTTAGAGACTTAAAGTTGAATTTGAAGAGCAAAACTTGAATTCGAAATATATAAAGCTGAGTAAAAAAAATTGAGTTGGAAGCGTAAAAGTTGAATTTGTAGAATTGACTTGTTAAAGTGTAAAAAGTTGAAAAAGTTGAATGTGAAAAGTAAAAAATGAACTTGAAGTGTACTAAGTTGAATTTGAAGTATAAAAAGATGAATGTAGAATGGAACAAATATTAATTTGAAGGGAAAAAATTGAATTTGTAGAGTAAAAGATGACTTTAAAGTGCAAGAAGTTGAAGTTTTGGTTTTGGCGTTAAAAATCTGAGCTTACTTGAAAGAAAAATTAATTTGGATGCTTATTTTTTTTAAACAACTGTTTACAGTTGAATTTATATCATCAAGAGTTTTTGTTTAAAGTTGAATTTTTCTTAAAACTGTAGCATTTTACGTGTGTAAAGTTTAATTTGAATCTTTAAAAAAAATTGCATTTGAGCTTACTTGAAAGAAAAATTAATTTGGATGCTTATTTTTTTTAAACAACTGTTTACAGTTGAATTTATATCATCAAGAGTTTTTGTTTAAAGTTGAATTTTTCTTAAAAAAGTAGCATTTTACGTGTAAAAAGTTGCATTTGATTTGAAAAAAGTATATTTAAGTGTGAAAAATAATGCTTTTTAAACCTAAAGCCTACACTCAGAAAAAAGTGAATCAGAATATGATAAAAAAGACATCGAATTTAGAGAAAAACGGTATAGACTTTGCTCCAGAGAATGCTATTCTCTAATTACGATACAAAAAATTCTCTAAAAATGATAAAAAGCTTCCATGAAAAAGAAAATATATAAAAATATATCGTTTTTAGAGAAAAATACTTTTTATTTTTGAGAAAAGTTTTGTTTATATTGAAGAAAATACTTCTCGTAGTGAATTTTTTATCAAAATACAAGAAAAATTTTTCATTTTCAATATATGTTTCTCTAAAAATGAGAAATTTTTTGTGCGAGAAAAATACTTATCATTATTAGAGACATTGAAATATTTCCATTTCCTAGAAGTAAAGAAATATTTCTTCGAAAATGAGAAAACTTTTTCTAATTAAAGAAAATTTTATCTTAAAAAGAGAAAATTGCTATTATCGAAAATAGAGAAATTTTTTATCGGAGCAAGGTATGTGTTTTTTTCTCAGTGTAGTACTCTGTTTAGTTTCATGTGAAATTTCACTCAAATTTCCATACAAAAATAATAGCAGTGAAATATGCGTGAAAATTTTCACAACATGTTCGTCAAAGTTGTACTCTGTTCCGGTGTGAAAAATACCCGCAACATTTCTCTTGCAACATTTTTTCACGACAATTTAATTGAACTGCTTATTTATTTTGAAGTGAAGAGTGATAGTTGTCGAAAATTTTTTGTTTTTAAGTGTTTATTTTTCTCTATTTTGAAAAGTAAAGCAAGACTTTCTCAAATCTTTTTTATTTGTTCGCAACAAAATATTTGTCAGAATTTTCACGGCACAAAAAAATGAATGTTGCGAGCGAAATTTCACGCAAAGGAACAGAGTACTAGGCTTAAAGGGCTAACAAATTTAATTTTAAGAGTGTTAAAGATGAAGTTGATGTTTACAAAATTAATTTCATATATTTAAAAATATATGTAAATAAATAATATATATAAATTTTAAAAATTTTCACTGTCCAAAAAAAAACCAATAGCTATAGCTAAAACTTGATTTTCTAACTATAAATTTGACTTGAAAAAAATGAATTTTATGTTTTAAAATAAGATTTTGAATAAGAGTTCAGCTTGAATTATTAAAACTTGAAATTGAATTGAAACTAAAATATAAGAAAAAATAATTGCGGATATTTTCAATTATAAGCTTTACTGCAGTAGAAAAAAAAACCAACAACAACAATAACAATGACAAAAACAAAGACAATACCAACAAGTAGCAGCAATCATTTTAATAATTGGCGCTTGAGCAGTTCTTTACAGCATTAAATTTTTTAATGCCATTAAAATGTTATTGTTGTTAATGTATAAGACCGTCTGACGCGTCCTAACCGAGGGTTGCCATTGTATAATAATATTTTAAGCCGCACAGTTTCCAGCAATTTTCCACCAATTATTAGGTTTACAGTTTTTTCTCTCCTTTTCTTTTTTCATTAACTTTTATGCAGTCTTGGCAGAATGTAATGCTAGGCTTGTTAGTCATATTAAAATGGGTTGCCATTGCAGGGATTTGGCATGAAAGGGCTTAAAATAAATTTCTGGCTGTCTGGGTTTTTTGTGTTTTCTTTTTTTAATTTATCTCATCAAAATTGAAAATCTTAAGCCTATGAAAATGTAATAGTTAAAGATTATAGAAGAGCAAGCATTACAGTGGGTGGTTTGAATGTTGGTTTTGACATGTTCGGCTAAAGACAAAAAAAAATAACTCAATTTAATATTTTGCCACTTAAAAGAAACGCTAAGATAAAATTAAATCATTTTACTATGTTTGTCATTTCATGTTTACACTTAAAAAAAATCAAATTCAACTTTTTTAAATACACATACAAATTTTTTTCGAGAGGAAATATATTACATTTTGACTCAGGAAAATTAAATTAAATGTGTTTAAAGTTAAAATTAATTTCATTTCACATGAAAGTGGAATATCTCTTCAGTGAAATAACGCCCAATGATATAACGCTCAAAATCTTTTGGGCTTTAAAAAAATGAAATAACGCCCAAAATAAAAAAAATGAAATAAAGCCCAAAATAAATGAAAAAAACGCCCAAATCAATAATTAAATAACGCCCAAAATATTTTCAAAGCAAATCATAGAAAATACTATGGGTCTTATTTCATAATGAAATAATTCGTACACTGAGAAAAAAAACATACTTTAAAATTAAACAAACAATTTTGAAATAGAAATTTAACGCCTTTCGTTTCTACAAAACAAAACTTAAAACAAGTGTGTTTAATTTTCAACTACCAATAAACTACTTTCTTTTTTTTATTTTCTCTCATTATTTCTTTGAAAAAACAAACAAAAATTTGAATACAAGAAAATTTTTGAATTTTTTGAATTGGTTTGAAAAATATCGAACATACGATAAAATAAAAACTAATTAACTAATTATTAAAATATATCAAATGCAAAATTTTTCGAATGGAGTTTACATTCGGAGGTCCCGAGGGTAGCTGTCTGTGCATCTGATGCTAAAAACTCGGTAAAAAAATGGCATCGAAATATGCTTTAAAATATTTGTTTTAAATTTTAAAATTTGTGTTTTAAATTTGTAACAAAAACATTGTTTTAAAAACAAAAACTTTTGTTTTGAATTTAAATTTAAATACAGTTGTGTTTAATTTTAATGAATTTGTTTCAAGCTCTATTTCAAAAACAAATTCGTTAGATATGAACACAATTTCATTTAATTTTAACACATTTTTCCCTCAGTGTATGAAAAATATTTGGGCGTTATTTAGTTTTTGATACTGGGCGCTATTTCATAATGAAACAAAGCCCAAAATAAAAATGAAATAACACCCAAATAAAATGAAATAAAGCCCAAAATTTTGTTATTTCATTGAGCGTTATTTCACTGAACCTGGAATATCATTTGAAAAAAAATTATTATGAAGAGTTATAAAAATGAATGTATATAAAAAAAGTATATAAAATTTAATTTGTACTGTGAAAAATTGAATTTGAAATGTAAAAGTTGAATTTAAAATGTGTAAAGTAGAATTTTGAACGAAAAAAGTTTATTTTAAATGTGCAAGTTGAACATGTAGTACAAAAAAAAATATTTAAAGTGTCAAAGTTGCATTTGAAATGTAAAAGTGTCAAAGTTGCATTTGAAATGTAAAAGTTGAGTTTTAAATGTTTAGATTGTGTTGAAATGAACAAGTAGAGTTTGAAATGTAAAAGGTAAATTTGAAATGTGTAATTTAGAGTGGAAATGTTGGCTTTAAAGTGAAAAAAATTTATTTGTTGTATACAAGTTGAATTTGAAATGTCAAACTTGATTGATTTTTAAATGTAAAATTTCAATTTGACATACATAAAGTAGAGTTTAGGGATGACAAAAGTTGAATTTTAAGTGTTAAAGTTAAATTTGAAATGTTAAAGTTAAATAAGAAGTGTTGAAGTTGATTTTGAATTGTAAACGTTGAATTTCAAATGTAAAAATTGAATTTGAAATATATCATTGAGAGTGGAAAAGTTTACTTTAAAGTGAACAAATTTTTTTGTTTGTCAAAAAATTAAAAAAAAATTCAAGTTTGAAATGTCAAACTTGAATTTGATATGTGTAAAGTAGAGCTAAGAGTTGAAAAAAGTTGTATTTGAAGTAAAAAAGTTACATTTTTAAAATAAAAGTTAAATTTGAAACAAAAGTAGAACGAACTTAGGGTGGATAAAAGTTCAATTTGTAGAGTAGCAGTTGTCCTTTAAGGGTCAAAGTTGAACTTAAAGAGTTAAAGTTGAATTTTCAGTGCATAATGTTGAATTGGAAGTGTAAAAGTTGAATTGGAAATTTATAAAGTTGAGGTTAGATTAAAAATATTTAAATTTGAAACGGAAAAGTTGAATTTGCAGAGTAAAATTTAACTTTTATTTAAGTGTAAAAACTTTTTAAAAGTACAAATTTGATTTTAAGTGTATAAATTTAAATTTTTAGTGTGTAAAGTTGAATGTTGTGTGGAAAAAAATATTAATTTGAAGTGAAAAAGTTAAATTTGTAGCGTAAAATTTGAGTTTAAAGTGAAAAAAGATGAATTTGAAAAGTAAAAATTTAATTTGAAGTATACAATATAGAATTGAAAGTACAGCAGTTGATTTGAAATGTTAAATGTAGTTTGAGACATAAAAGTTGAATTTGAAATGCACAAGGTGAATTTTGTAAGTAAAAGATGAATTTGAAATATGTTTACTAGGGTTAGGAATTGAAAAAAGTTAAGTTTGAAGTGAAAATTTTAATTTTCTGAAATGTTTGAAAATTTGAACTTAATTTAAAATGTTCAAATTGAATTTAATATAGAATTTATGGTGGAAAAAGTTGAATTTGCACAGTAAAAAATTATTTTAAATTGTAAAAGTTGAATTTAGAGACTTAAAGTTGAATTTGAAGAGCAAAACTTGAATTCGAAATATATAAAGCTGAGTAAAAAAAATTGAGTTGGAAGCGTAAAAGTTGAATTTGTAGAATTGACTTGTTAAAGTGTAAAAAGTTGAAAAAGTTGAATGTGAAAAGTAAAAAATGAACTTGAAGTGTACTAAGTTGAATTTGAAGTATAAAAAGATGAATGTAGAATGGAACAAATATTAATTTGAAGGGAAAAAATTGAATTTGTAGAGTAAAAGATGACTTTAAAGTGCAAGAAGTTGAAGTTTTGGTTTTGGCGTTAAAAATCTGAGCTTACTTGAAAGAAAAATTAATTTGGATGCTTATTTTTTTTAAACAACTGTTTACAGTTGAATTTATATCATCAAGAGTTTTTGTTTAAAGTTGAATTTTTCTTAAAACTGTAGCATTTTACGTGTGTAAAGTTTAATTTGAATCTTTAAAAAAAATTGCATTTGAGCTTACTTGAAAGAAAAATTAATTTGGATGCTTATTTTTTTTAAACAACTGTTTACAGTTGAATTTATATCATCAAGAGTTTTTGTTTAAAGTTGAATTTTTCTTAAAAAAGTAGCATTTTACGTGTAAAAAGTTGCATTTGATTTGAAAAAAGTATATTTAAGTGTGAAAAATAATGCTTTTTAAACCTAAAGCCTACACTCAGAAAAAAGTGAATCAGAATATGATAAAAAAGACATCGAATTTAGAGAAAAACGGTATAGACTTTGCTCCAGAGAATGCTATTCTCTAATTACGATACAAAAAATTCTCTAAAAATGATAAAAAGCTTCCATGAAAAAGAAAATATATAAAAATATATCGTTTTTAGAGAAAAATACTTTTTATTTTTGAGAAAAGTTTTGTTTATATTGAAGAAAATACTTCTCGTAGTGAATTTTTTATCAAAATACAAGAAAAATTTTTCATTTTCAATATATGTTTCTCTAAAAATGAGAAATTTTTTGTGCGAGAAAAATACTTATCATTATTAGAGACATTGAAATATTTCCATTTCCTAGAAGTAAAGAAATATTTCTTCGAAAATGAGAAAACTTTTTCTAATTAAAGAAAATTTTATCTTAAAAAGAGAAAATTGCTATTATCGAAAATAGAGAAATTTTTTATCGGAGCAAGGTATGTGTTTTTTTCTCAGTGTAGTACTCTGTTTAGTTTCATGTGAAATTTCACTCAAATTTCCATACAAAAATAATAGCAGTGAAATATGCGTGAAAATTTTCACAACATGTTCGTCAAAGTTGTACTCTGTTCCGGTGTGAAAAATACCCGCAACATTTCTCTTGCAACATTTTTTCACGACAATTTAATTGAACTGCCTATTTATTTTGAAGTGAAGAGTGACAGTTGTCGAAAATTTTTTGTTTTTAAGTGTTTATTTTTCTCTATTTTGAAAAGTAAAGCAAGACTTTCTCAAATCTTTTTTATTTGTTCGCAACAAAATATTTGTCAGAATTTTCACGGCACAAAAAAATGAATGTTGCGAGCGAAATTTCACGCAAAGGAACAGAGTACTAGGCTTAAAGGGCTAACAAATTTAATTTTAAGAGTGTTAAAGATGAAGTTGATGTTTACAAAATTAATTTCATATATTTAAAAATATATGTAAATAAATAATATATATAAATTTTAAAAATTTTCACTGTCCAAAAAAAAACCAATAGCTATAGCTAAAACTTGATTTTCTAACTATAAATTTGACTTGAAAAAAATGAATTTTATGTTTTAAAATAAGATTTTGAATAAGAGTTCAGCTTGAATTATTAAAACTTGAAATTGAATTCAAAGAGTGGAATTTGAACCCCATCTGAAGCATACAAAATGTCTTGTAAAGCAAGAGAAGTTAATTTTGAAGTGGAAAATGTTAAATGTGAAGTGCGAATAGTTAACTTTGAGGAGTACGAAGTCAAATTAGAAGTTTAAAAATTCGAATGATTTGATTTGACTACAAAAAACATGAAATTGGTTTTTTAAATGTTGATATTGAAGTGCATTAAATTGAAGTTGAAGTGTTAATAGTTAATTTTAAGCGGCTTAAAATCAAATTTGAAGTTGGAACAGTAAAATTTGAGGCGTAAAAAGTCAAATTTAAAGTTTTGAAATTTAATTGACTCAATTTGTATATTAAAAAGTTGAAGTGGGTTTTCAACCAATTGATATTGAAGTGCAAAAAGTTGAGTGTAAAGTGTGAATAGTTTATTTTAAGGCATATGAAGTCGAATTTGATATTTTTAAATTTAATTATTTTGATTTGACTACAAAAAGTTTGAAATTGACTTATAAAAAATTGATATTGACTTGTGAAAAGTTGAACTCGAAAAGCAACAAATTCAATTTCATAATAAAAGACGATTTTTAGAACTTATTATAGCGTTCTTTATAAATTTCTGTAAAAAAATAAGCAATCAGTTTTTTTGCTTGACTGACTAAAGTCAGTTGAATAAAGTTGAATTGACTTAATAAAGCAACTAAAAGAAAAAAAAACCAGACTCAAAAGAGCTTTCAAGCAATTTCAATACTACGCTAACGACTCCAATAAAACTGACATTCACAACAGCACACTTGAAAAAATTATAAAAATAAATAAATAAAAATATACATTAAAAACGTAAGCAAATAATCACCAATTCTGTTTCTGATTCTAACTCTGACTCGTTGTGTAATAAAAGAACATAAAAATATTTAAATGATGAATCATTTTTGTTGACTTGTGTTAATTTAATGCGACTCGATTGGAAATTATTTTGATTTGTTGACTGGCAGTGCAAGCCGGTACCGGTGCTTGTATTACTATAGCTGTTGTTGTTGTTGTGGGTATTAGTGAAGATGATGATGATGATGAAAATTGCGATGATGATGATTGTGATGACTTTTGTATTTGTAATGCGGCCAACGCGTGCGAACGTGTTCAATTGCTGATTTGTTGGCATTAGTAACAAAGCGCCATAATTCAGCCATCTGCCCCCCACCAACCAGCACCCACCAGCCTTTAACAGCACTCACTCGCACTTGGCTATGTTTAGCCCCCTTTTAACGAAGAATGTCGTCGTCAGCGACGTTTGTTCTACACTATAATCTAACAATATTTTTGCACTGTCGACTCACTCACTCACTCGCTCACTCACTTTATTTTCATTTATTTTGTTGACTTCCATTAAATTATTTGTAAACAAATCCATCCATCCACCTGCAAATAACGACTACGATTAACCTGATCCGCTCGCTTGCTGGTGGCAATGACAAACTGACAGCTGGCAAAGCTGCAGTCAGCTTAAAATATTAGTCAAGTTTTTAATGAAAAATAAGTTTTAGAATCTTAATTCACGCATTAGATTTCACAGATTTTACTGCGAAAAATATGATTAATTATGGCGAATCGATTAATTATGCACTTCAAGATAATTAATAGAACTACTCTGCTAGTTATTGGCTAAATTAAGGTTATTAAGTTCATTTGGTTCAAGCAAGTTAATTTTTTCAAGAGACTAACTGTATTTTAAAAATTTTTCATAAGGATTTTCAAATTGAAAAGTTTGTTAGATGATTAGTACTCCGATGAACTAAATGATTTCATTAGAAGATATTTTTGAGGCACGGAAAAGATTTTGTTTTCGAACGATCATATGAACTTCAATCGCTAAGGTATCGAATGGGCTTGTATAGAGATATTATCTCTTCGACCAGAAATTTACTCGCTACGTCAGACATACAGTTAGTTTCCAGAAAACGAGGCGGAAAAAATTAACAAAACGGCTCATTTCATTAACATCATCAGATACTATTATTTTCACAAGTTTTTTCTTAATAGCTTCTTTAAAGCTTGTATAAGGCATTTAAGAAGTGCTATAGAGGCTTAACTAAAAGTTTCTTATAAATCTGATTGAGTCGTTAAAGGTATTTTCCAAAGGTTCTAAAATCCAAACAATTTTATTATTCGTTTTTGAAAGTTTTGGCAGGCATTAACGTTAAAATAGCTCCTGCTCTACTCAAGACCAGTGTTGCCCACAAAAAATATAAGTCTTCGTAAGATTTCACGGTCTTTTTTTTGTGAAACTCTTGATAGCTGGATCCTTGACGAATTTAATAGTTGTATACAAATTTGATATATTCTATTCTTTGATATGAATTTTCAATGAAAATTTATTGAATTTTTAATTTTTCTTTTAAACAGGGTAAATCATAAAAAGTTTTAATAATCAGGCAACTACATTTCTATAGAAATCTTAAGGCAGAGCTCACTGAAACTGTGCAGGGAGTCACATAAATTATATTCATCAGTGTATCTAACAACATTTATGATGTGAAGCTGTTGATGAAGCTTTTTGTATATGATAAAATCTATTATATAAAAAAAATATAGTTTAGTGACAGAAGTAGCCTTCCATTTAAGTTCAATCTGAAGTCATGTAATGAAAGCAACTTGTAAGCTTTCATACAAATAATTGTTGCATCATGCCACGTTAATAATAGAAGCTGTAGCCTTTGATTCAAACTTCAGCGGAAGTTGGTCAATGTAAGTTATAAAAGCTGTAACCTTTCATACAAACACCAGCATAAATTGAACAATGCAATTTATAGAAGCTAAACCTTTCATTCAAACTCCAGCGGCAGTTGAACTGGTTCCTATGTTGATATTAGAAGCTGTTGCTGCACATAATGAAATTAATAGAAGCTGTAACCTTCCATTTAAACTTAAGATGAAGTTAAATCATTCCTATGTTTCTATTAGAAACCTTAGTTTTACACAATGTAAGTAACCTTTGTAATGTAACCTTTTATACACCTGTAACCTTTCATTCACACTTCAGCGGAATGGCAAACCATGCGTATTTTTTGACTAGAACCTGTAGCTTCACAACAATTTCTGTTATAGAAGATGTAACCTTTCATTGAAACTCCAGCGGCAATTTAATACATTTGTATATTTGGATAGGAAGATATTGCTTCACACAAAGTAAGTTATAGAAGCTGTAAACTTCCATTCAAACTTCAGCTAAAATAGAATCCAGTCGTAAGTTTTAATTAGAAGCTGTAGCTTCTAATAGAAACTATAGCCTTCCATTCAAACTCCCGCTGCAGATTAATCCATCGCCTAGCTCCAAATAAGAGCTGAAGCTTCACACAATTTAAGTAATAGAAGCTGTAACTTTCATTCAAACTTCAATGGAAGTTGAACCCATTCGTTTTTTGCGATTATAAGTTGAAGCTTCACACCATAGAAGTAGTTCATTGAATGTACAGAAACAGTAACATTACATTTAAAATTCAGCTGAAGCTTAAACCTCCCGTCTGTATCGAAAAGAAGCTTTAGTTTCGAACTCTGCACCTAGTGGAAGCTGTACCTTCAATGGTGGAAAAGTTAAAGTTTCCTTCGTTTAATTTGCAAAATTATATGCAACTTCCATCCACAAGCTTTATAGAAGAACAAATAGTTTATATAAAGCTTGTTCTTAGCATTAATATAAGCACAAAAAGCTTCTACAAGACAATAAAAAGTTCATATTGTTATAGAAGTCAAAAGGAGTTCTTTCGGAAGTAATGCAGTTGCCATAATAAACAACTACAAAACTTGATGTCATCTTTATTGTGTGCCAGTTTGGAATAAAGACTAAGAAATTTTTTAAATTTATTACTTTTCAGAACGTTTTAGTCCTTTACCCTAGGATGGGCAACTGGGCCTAACTATGTAAATCCATTTTGAGCTTCATCATTAACATTTTTTGATGTATTGATCTGAGACTTCATGACTTCTTGCGGCACAAAATGCTTTATGAGCACAAAAACTAAAAATTGTGTCGATGGGATTCATTTCGTAGAAATTTTTTTTTTTCTTTATCTGAACATCTTGAATGACCTACTGGGCCTGAATAAGTACAGGATTTTTGTTGAGCGTTAGTATTTCCATTGCAACCAGCTCACAACATGTCATCAATATCATCGGAAGTTACCGTATCATATAACCATAGCCGCTGCTGGAAGACCGAGAGGGGAACGGAGAGATTGTGTATTTTGTAAGACCGAAGGAAAATTACTGCATAAAACAATCCATACATGTGAGTTTCTGAACAGTGAGGCTGAACATCCAATTGTAAGCACAGACCTATACATTCCAAAATTACCCAACCAGCCCAAAAAGCTTGGAACAAACTTTAGATAAGCTTAGAAACGTTAGCTTAAATTAGCTTTGAAAAAGCTTTAATCTACTATTGCAAAACACTTACATGCAATTGTATAATAAACGAAAAAGTTCACCTTTGCTTGGAAAAGGCTTTCTTTTAGTATTGCATGTAAGCTTGGTTCAAGCACTATTCCTTTATGGCAGTGGTCGGCGCCCATGAAGCACATGCTTTGCCAAAACTCTCACGTATTTTCATGCTCTTTCGCTCACTCGACAAGTGCCGAACCAGCATTGTTTTGATTGATATGCTATTTTTTGTCTCACTTCCACTTACAGTCTCATTTTTAATTTTGCCGACCACTGCTTTATGGTTACTTGGGTACATACAAAGCACACAAAACTACAATATTATCAACATAATACTCTGCACTGTCTAAGTTTTCTTTACATGAGCCTGCTTAGGCCCTGTAGGTTATGTTACCTCCTCCCAAAGTGTTGCCCATCCAAGAGTTAAGGGGACTTATATTCATAATTTGTGAAAAATTTAGCAGATCTTTTATGAGAGAATATTATGAAAAAATGCTTAAGGATAAGGAATTAACATTTTTTTATTTTATTAAGATATATTTTTTTTTTTTTTTAAACACATTATTCTTGACGTTATTTTTTCGTCATAACAAAATCACTGGAACACCAAGAAAAAACCGGCGACCAAGATTAGTGAAAAACTTATCGGTTGATTGCCTCACCTTTTTTGATAGACTTTATGCATCTTTAAACACCTACTTTTAAACCGAGACAACAAGTATTTTTCATGTTTTGACTTTCGAGAGAAACCATTATGTTTAAAATAACATATTTTGAAAAAAGAGATATTTAAAGATACTTAATAAGAACCTTTTTTCAGATTTTTCATATTTGGGATATTCTGCCCGCCAAATAGACCTATTTTTTCGTCAGGAATTTTAAAATGACGAAGAACTGGCGTCACAAAAAAGTTGAATGCAGACGCCAAACGACTAAAGTTCATGCTCTCAACAAACAAAGCTCAGAGAAGGCAACATTTACTCTCTGAGATTTGCCATTGTCTGCAGAGACGTGACGGCCAATCAATAGAAAAAAATTTCTGCCAGATGTGAGGATTGAACTCGGGCTACAACGTTTTGCTGCCTCACACACGGTTTCTTTAATTGTTATTTCATAATCCTCTCATAAAAAACATTTCAATTTTTCACAAGCATGACTAAAATCCCCCTTAAAACTGTTGATAATATTTTCAAATTGGAAGTCTGTTGAAATTTTTTTTAACATTGACTTGACATTGACATGAGTCTTCACTCAATACCTACTCATAGTATTTTATCGTTAAAAGACTGATAGTACTCGTACTTATGTATAACGATTGGAAACAACGAGCTGTTTTAACAGAGTTTCAAGTAACTCGTTTACGTTTCCTGTGATACAGCTTTATAAGCTGGTTTCACATGTCACAACCATAGCTTTTCAGCATATGAGTAAATAAAGCAGTTGTTGTTGTTGTTTGCGTTAGTGTTGTTGTTGTTGTTGTTGGTATTGTTATTGTTGCTTTCTTAATGGCAACTGACAGTTGCGTAGGCGTCATTCATTAGTTAAAATTCATTTAAAATAAATGTTTAAAAATTGACACGTTCGGCTGATTAAGGTTAAACGGTTGATGAGTTTTTAAATGAAGCTGAAATATTTAAAAACGATTTGTACAGTTTTTTTGTACACAAAAACAAAAAAAACAACAAAACAAAGGTATTTTAATCATAAACGACAGGAAGTTGTTGCCATATTATTGTAAATAGTGTTGATGCGAGAGTGTGATAAAAGCAACAATAATTCAACAGCTGCATTGCCAACACGTTCTTGGTTCTTTTTCTGGGTTTTCTAAATAATTATTTGAAAAACTTACTAATGACTCACAAATAGAAACGTGAGATGTGGCCATAATAAGTTTGAGTGCTTAACTTAAAAACTTTTTCTAGCGTAACGCAAACATTGAAACGAAATGATTGCAACAGCTTAAAGTTGGGAAATGAAAAAAAAAATCAAGCCATCAGTTTAAATTGTTACGATTTTTAAAATATAAAATAATCACATACATATTTGGAAAGTTCTTGAATTTGCTGCTTTTTAAGCTGTTCATATAACTGTTACAATTACATATATATATTTTATGCAGCCTGCAGCAATTCGCAGCAGCTCAATACAAAAAGAATATCGAAAGTAAGTACAAAATAAGCACACAGCGTTGCCATAGCGTGTAAAATTTAAAAAAGCTGCTACTCATTGCTACCAAAAATTTCCATAACATGCGTAAAATATGTAAATAAGTAAGGCAAAGCATAAAAAATTACAACAAAAACAAAAAAGGATATGAAAATGAGTTGTAAAGGATATTGAATAAAAACATAATATAAGAGATATTCAAGAAAAACAAGCGGAAATGCTTGTTAAAATGTAAATAAAGTGAAGTGAAACAAGGCAACAAAAATTGTATGAAAATATTTACAGGATATTTTTTTTTTCTGTTATGCTTGAATATAAACTAAAGTTTTTTATTGCTTTTTATATTTTGTGCCAGCACCTTGTTGTATATTCACGCATTTGCTTGTAAATGGTGGTTGGTTGGATTACTTTTATCGTGGGTCGAAATTAATTTTTCATTGCAGCCTTTCAGGCGGTTGATCTGTGAATGCCGTTTTTTATATTGATACCTACATATTCTAAAGGTTTGTTTTTATACCCACCATCAGCTTATGAAACGTTTACACAAGACAATATTTTAAGAAATTTTGCATATTTAAAGCTGCATAATACAACTCTGTAAAATATAAAGAAATATTTTATATGCATTAACTTTCTTTAGCTTTAATTTTATTAAAACCAACTTGAACTATTCTAATTTTATTTTTTACATTATTTCTTTTCCCACATATTTAAAATTCAAGTCAGTTGTAAAAAAAAAAATACCAAAACACAAAAGCATCAAACACACCAACATCACATATCTACATACTTCAAAAATTCATACAAAGCCTGGGAAGCTTCCGTTTGACGCTGTTTGGAATGTGCTTGAACGCAGCTTGCCAGAGTTGCCAAACAGTTGCAACAATGCACCCATTGTACGCACAACGCATTGACAACAAGCATGCGAACGGACGTAATTCATTAAAAGTAGTTTTTTTTTGTGTATCATTGTTGTTGTTGGTTTTTGTTTTCAGTACTGACACACTGAGTAACGATGATATTTTAACAAATTTAATTTCCGAATTTCCGCTGTGAACATAAGAATGCAACAGCAACAACAACAACAATATCCGCAATTTTGCTTTTTATGTCCGCCAAATAAATACTGCTTTTGCACTAGCTGCCAAAAATGCAGTTTGTTTAAATTTAAATTTAAATTTAAAATTTAAAATTTAAAATTTAAAATTTAAAATTTAAAATTTAAAATTTAAAATTTAAAATTTAAAATTTAAAATTTAAAATTTAAAATTTAAAATTTAAAATTTAAAATTTAAAATTTAAAATTTAAAATTTAAAATTTAAAATTTAAAATTTAAAATTTAAAATTTAAAATTTAAAATTTAAAATTTAAAATTTAAAATTTAAATTTAAACAAACTGCATTTTTGGTAGTAAGTGCAAAAGCAGAATTTATTTATTTAAAATTTAAAATTAAAAATTAAAAATTCAAAATTCAAAATTCAAAATTCAAAATTCAAAATTCAAAATTCAAAATTCAAAATTCAAAATTCAAAATTCAAAATTCAAAATTCAAAATTCAAAATTCAAAATTCAAAATTCAAAATTCAAAATTCAAAATTCAAAATTCAAAATTCAAAATTCAAAATTCAAAATTCAAAATTCAAAATTCAAAATTCAAAATTCAAAATTCAAAATTCAAAATTCAAAATTCAAACTTCAAAATTCAAAATTCAAAATTCAAAATTCAAAATTCAAAATTCAAAATTCAAAATTCAAAATTCAAAATTCAAAATTCAAAATTCAAAATTCAAAATTCAAAATTCAAAATTCAAAATTCAAAATTCAAAATTCAAAATTCAAAATTCAAAATTCAAAATTCAAAATTCAAAATTCAAAATTCAAAATTCAAAATTCAAAATTCAAAATTCAAAATTCAAAATTCAAAATTCAAAATTCAAAATTCAAAATTCAAAATTCAAAATTCAAAATTCAAAATTCAAAATACAAAATACGAAATTCAAAATTCTGAATTCAATTAAAATTTTAATTCTTAATTCTAAATACAAAATTCTAAATTCTAAATTCTAAATTCTAAATTCTAAATTCTAAATTCTTAATTCTAAATTCTAAATTCTAAATTCTAAATTCTAAATTCTAAATTCTAAATTCTAAATTCTAAATTCTAAATTCTGAATTCTAAATTCTAAATTCTAAATTCTAAATTCTAAATTCTAAATTCTTAATTCTAAATTCTAAATTCTAAATTCTAAATTCTAAATTCTAAATTCTAAATTCTAAATTCTAAATTCTAAATTCTAAATTCTAAATTCTAAATTCTAAATTCTAAATTCTAAATTCTAAATTCTAAATTCTTAAATCTAAATTCTAAATTCTCAATTCAACGTTCAAAATTCAAAATTCAAAATTCAAAATTCAAAATTCAAAATTCAAAATTCAAAATTCAAAATTCAAAATTCAAAATTCAAAATTCAAAATTCAAAATTCAAAATTCAAAATTCAAAATTCAAAATTCTTAATTCTAAATTCTAAATTCTTAATTCTAAATTCTAAATTCTAAATTCTTAAATCTAAATTCTAAATTCTAAATTCTAAATTCTGAATTCTAAATTCTTAATTCTAAATTCTAAATTCTAAATTCTAAATTCTAAATTCTAAATTCTAAATTCTAAATTCTAAATTCTTAATTCTAAATTCTAAATTCAAAATTCAAAATTCTTAATTCTAAATTCTAAATTCTAAATTCTAAATTCTTAATTCTAAATTCTAAATTCTATATTCTCAATTCTAAATTTTAAATTCTAAATTCTAAATTCTAAATTCTAAATTCTAAATTCTAAATTCTAAATTCTAAATTCTAAATTCTAAATTCTAAATTCTAAATTCTAAATTCTAAATTTTAAATTCTAAATTCTAAATTCTAAATTCTTAATTCTAAATTCTAAATTCTAAATTCTAAATTCTAAATTCTAAATACTAAATTCTAAATTCTAAATTCAAAATTCAAAATTCAAAATTCAAAATTCAAAATTCAAAATTCAAAATTCAAAGTTCAAAATTCAAAATTCAAAATTCAAAATTCAAAATTCAAAATTCAAAATTCAAAATTCAAAATTCAAAATTCAAAATTCAAAATTCAAAATTCAAAATTCAAAATTCAAAATTCAAAATTCAAAATTCAAAATTCAAAATTCAAAATTCAAAATTCAAAATTCAAAATTCAAAATTCAAAATTCAAAATTCAAAATTCAAAATTCAAAATTCAAAATTCAAAATTCAAAATTCAAAATTCAAAATTCAAAATTCAAAATTCAAAATTCAAAATTCAAAATTCAAAATTCAAAATTCAAAATTCAAAATTCAAAATTCAAAATTCAAAATTCAAAATTCAAAATTCAAAATTCAAAATTCAAAATTCAAAATTCAAAATTCAAAATTCAAAATTCAAAATTCAAAATTCAAAATTCAAAATTCAAAATTCAAAATTCAAAATTCAAAATTCAAAATTCAAAATTCAAAATTCAAAATTCAAAATTCAAAATTCAAAATTCAAAATTCAAAATTCAAAATTCAAAATTCAAAATTCAAAATTCAAAATTCAAAATTCAAAATTCAAAATTAAAAATTAAAAATTCAAAATTCAAAATTCAAAATTCAAAATTCAAAATTCAAAATTCAAAATTCAAAATTCAAAGTTCAAAGTTCAAAATTCAAAATTCAAAATTCAAAATTCAAAATTCAAAATTCAAGATTAAAAATTTAAAATTTAAAATTCAAAATTCTAAATTCTAAATTCTAAATTCTAAATTCTAAATTCTAAATTCTAAATTCTAAATTCTAAATTCTAAATTCTAAATTCTAAATTCTAAATTCTAAATTCTTAATTCTAAATTCAAAATTCATAAAAAAAAATATATGTTAATATATAAAGATATGTTGAAGCGTGTGGCCAGTTTTTTTTTAGGATTTGAACCCGGACGGCAGTTTAACGCGCTACTATTTGAACCTTTGAGACCTTTAAGAAAATAACAGTATCTTCGTAAAATTTTTATTTATTTTCTGAATTTCCATTTAACCAAATTATGTCTTTGCAGAAAGAATTTGAAAATATTTTTAATATTTTTTTCAGAAATTATTTTTAAAGTCAGTGGTCGGGAAATATACCAGCGGACTAAAATGGGTTAAGGTTCATACATTTTTTTTAACAGAAACTGAAAGTTGATTTAATGTCTTTTGTTGAAAAAGTTATTTTATTAATATAGAAAAATATATATAATTTTTAATGCCCAAAAATTTCATTTTTGTTTTTTTTTTTAAAAGAAAAGGGACATATATTCAAATAAACTCTACTAGAGCGTTCAAGATGCCTGCCGGCCTAACGAAGAAAACACACGATTTTTTCCAAAATTATTGTTTATTCTCTCATAACGTTGATTGTAGCAAAATAAACAGTTTAAAGGCAGATAAAAATGTGAGTTATATGAAGGCGTCTTATAAGATGAATTGCATGATTTTTGATTTTGAATAAAATGTTTGTAGATGGTCAGTTAGATATCTGATATAAAGAGCTGTTGTTACTTATTTATGTAAATATTTAACTTTGAATCGTCACTCGTACGAGGTTTAAAATTGGACGATTTTGATAGTTAGTTCCTTATTTCCATAATTTTTATTAATAGAAATTTATTTGTATTTAACTTCTCACACTTAACCAAAGAAGTACACAATAGTTATCGTAATCATCAAATATATGAATTCTGGTTCAGTTACCATTAACATGACACACATGAACTCTTAATGATATCAATGTACAAAATACGCAAAGGCACAAAGAAAATATTACGATTAATTCATAAGACCAGTATTAAAAGTTCATAAAGTGTGTGTACAGGATACATGAACCCAAAGAAAATTCTTTTGAGTATTTCGGTAAATAACATTATGAATACAATAGTCTGGCATTTTGTCGAAAATACTGTCATGAATGAAGCTAAAAAATTCAACTTTTTCTCACCTAATTTTTGAAAGATCATTAAGACCCATTACGTTTTTTTTCCAAACAAAAACAAGAAAACATCGCAGGAAAATAATATTTGTTTGGCAATACATAACTTTTTCCTCTTAAGATTTCTTTATAAATGACCCAAAAACGGGCGAGAAAGCTTTTAAAAAAAGCTTAACACATGTTTTACAAATTAAATGCTAAGTGAACACCCGCTAATTATTGAATGCAACTGCAAAGCATGCATAATAATTGCAGCGTTGCCACATGATTGCACTTGCAAGGTGTTAATTAGATGTTAATTGAAAAGTTGTGTGTGTGATTTTTGAAGCAAACAGCTAATAGAGAATGGGGCAAAAATAGAACAAAAAAAAGAAAGAAATTATAGGGTTGAGTTGTTGCACTTTAATCTTATATGTGGCATAGAAAACATCATCAAAGTGGCTTACGAGAATATTTGAAAAAAAAAAAACTGAACAAAAAACAATTAATACACAACTACAGCAACAACAAAAACAACAAGAACAACAACATGAAAAATAGAAAGTACAGAAAGGCTGGCTAGTCAGGCGCTTAGTGAGCTGGCTCAACGAGCGGACTCTGGCTGGCTGGATGAATAGAAAAAGATGCGGCAGCCAACAGCCGGCAGCTAGCAGCATAAATAATTTATGCGCTTTTGTTTGCTCATGCAGATGCACTGCGCAGATACAACAACAACAACAACAACAACAACAACAACAACAACAACAATAACAATATTGATGCCAGCAAGCAGACAAAAACAGTTGCCATCTATGGCGATTTTAATTTAGGCCAACAAAGCTTAGCGTCCAGACACAAGCGTGATCAGCGGACTGGACGAAGAACTCAGTCGTTGCAAAAAGAAATTAAACAAAAAAAAAAAAAACAATATTAGAGTACAAATAATGAAAGAACAACAAAAACTAGAAAACAATTTTAGAAAAGAAAAAAAAACAACGCGAATTGCTAAGATGAAACAATGAAATTGCAACAGTGGCAACAGAGTAATAGACTGTAAGAGGGCATAAAGGGGGGATGCTTACAACAAAAAATTCTAGTTTAGCCATTAGAAAGCAAATTTATTTTTTTCTTTATTTGTAAGCTTTAACCACTGTGCATATTATTGCTGGAACGTTGCTAGTTTACACTTTGTACGCTGCTGCTGCTGCTGCTGGCTGACTTTGATGGTGTTGGTTTGGTTTTTATTGTTGTTGTGGCAGTGAAAAAATGATTAACAGTATGGCGCTCAAACAAACAACAACAACAAAAAAAATTGGGTTTTTGTTGCAAGAACTGCTGCAATACTAAAGAAATAAAAAACAAAAACAAAAACAAAATAAACTAAGTCATAAAATGAAAACCATAAAAAGAACGCTGTTTACAAAAAGTAAAGAAATATAGGCTTGCAGCTGCAGCCAAGAGAGCGAAGAAAGCAAAAACAAAATATAGCGCAAGCAAATGAGCGGTCATGGCAAAAACCCTAACCTAGGTTGAGGTCTAGATCAGTGATGCCCAGACAAATTATTTGAAGAGTGCTACAACAATTACAACAAAATGCCAACAACAACAGCAAATTTTTGGATTCATGGCACAATATTTTTTCTAACAACAAAAACACTTAAAAACAAAAACGCGCATAAAACTTACATATGCGCCAGCGCAAAAGTTCATAAATATTGAACAGACAAAACAACAACACGAATCCTTCACTGTGCGCAATTACAACAATAAAGTAATAAGAAGTAAGGGTGAAGCTGAACACTTAATTCGGCGAATTACAACAATCATTGCAATATTGAAGTTGTTGTAGAGTGGAAAGAGTGGAGCATGTTAAAAACAACAACACGAATGCTGGCAGCGCCCAAGCAAAACAAACAAAAGGACATACAAACAACAACACTTATGCTGACCATACCCAAGCGCACAAGTTAAATTGTTGAACACACAAAAACAACAACATACAAATGCAAGATATCGTCATTTGATGGCTCTTAAAAAAACAACAAAGCAATAAGATGTAATGATTTTACTTCAAACTGAATTCGTCGAATAACAACAATCATGAAAACATAAAAGTTGTTGTAAAGAGTGGAAAGAGTGGAAAGAGTTAGGCACTGGGCATCCCTGGTCTAGATAAGATACACAAACCATTTAAATGTGTGTAAGTGTCGCAAAAGCGCTTTCTTTCTTGTCAAACTTCAAGCAAAGAAACGAAAAAAGATTAACAAATAATGATGTGTGAAAGATGAATGATGAATGATGAATGATGAATGATGAATGATGAATGATGAATGATGAATGATGAATGATGAATGATGAATGATGAATGATGAATGATGAATGATGAATGATGAATGATGAATGATGAATGATGAATGATGAATGATGAATGATGAATGATGAATGATGAATGATGAATGATGAATGATGAATGATGAATGATGAATGATGAATGATGAATGATGAATGATGAATGATGAATGATGAATGATGAATGATGAATGATGAATGATGAATGATGAATGATGAATGATGAATGATGAATGATGAATGATGAATGATGAATGATGAATGATGAATGATTATCTCGGATTCGGATTTTTAAGCTTCAACTTCACCAAAAGTTTGGCGAAATGTCAATATTGTCGGGTTGATATAATTCTTAAATAAATGTTTCTTTTAATGAACATAAGGCACATATACTTCCGCATTGGTTTTGTAAAATTAGGTCAGTGCTAAAATCTATCGGTTTTTGTTATTTTCTCTGCCCTAGCAGAGAACAAAACGAAACCTGTTGATTTCAAATTCTGGTTTCTTCGAAACGTTAATCATAAATGATTGGTTTATTTCGTTGTTTTTGTAAATTCGAATAATATTAAGCTTAGCCCAGTCATAATTTATAACAACACACTCAATGATGAAATGAAAATCACAAACCTCAATAATTTCAATAAGAATTTTCATTGCTTACCTATTTAAGCGTAACAGCTGCATAGTTACATTATTTAGATACTTGGTTTTTTAAATTAAAAAAAAAATTTGAAAAAATTTAAAAAAAAACTATTGCAATGAGTGAGTGAATGAATTACGGCGGAACTTAAACTGCAGCTAAAGTGGCACCCACAGCCACAACAACAACAACAAATCGCGATGAATGAATCTGTGTATCTGTAGCCCGTATCTGTATCGCTGGTTGTATCTAGCAGCAGCAGCAGCAGCATAAACTAGTAAGCTATATCTTCGACTTGGCCGAAGTAAAAATACCCCCACGGCCGATTCTTAAGGTTGGAAGAATCTTAAATTGGATAGCTTTTTGGCCTTTTTATAAAGTTTTAAATTTTGGGGTTGTATGGGAGGTGGGCGTGTTAGATTGTGTATGACGCCCATTTTTCTAGCATACCTCAGTTTCGACATAGAATTATAGATTTATAGATTTTTCAATTTTGAGGTTGTATGGGAGGTGGGCGTGTTAATTGGTGGATGACTCCCATTTTTATAACACACCTCAGTTTTGACATTAAATACACAAATACCGAGTTTCCATCTTGTAACTTTAATATTAGCCTCTTTATAGATTGTTCAATTTTGGGGTTGTATGGGAGGTGGGCGTGTTAGTGGGTGGATGACGCCCATTTTTCTAACACACCTCATTTTTGACATTGAAATCACAAATACCGAGTTTCCGTCTTGTAACTTTAATATTAGCCTCTTTATAGATATTTCAATTTTGGGGTTGTATGGGAGGTGGGCGTGTTAGTGAGTGGATAACGCCCATTTTTCTATGACATCTTAGTTTTGACATAGAATATACATATACCAAATTTCAGTATTGTAGCTTTAATATTAGCTTCTTTGCAGAGTTTTCAATTTTGAGGTTGTATGGGAGGTAGGCGTGGTTTTCATCCGATTTAGCCCATTCTCGAACTTGACCTTAGTTTTTTAAAAAAAAGCTTAAATATTGAATTTCATTACGATATCTTCAAAATTACGGCTGTAATCGTGTCGACAGACGGACAGACGGACAGACGGACAGACGGACAGACAGACGGACATGGCTAAATCAACTCAGGTGGTGATGCTGAGCAAGAATATATATATTTTTCCATACCTACCACGCCTCCTTTTGGGTGTTACACACGTCGTGACAAAATTAATATACCCCTTACGCAGTACGCGTGGGGGTATAAAAATATCTAACAGCAAAACAAAGTAGCTGCAGCTGATGGACTTTATGATTTGTTGCTGTTCTGTTTTTTTTTTTTTGTTGTTGCTGCTGTTCCACTCCTGCTGTTGCTGCTGTTATTGCTGTTGTCTACAGTAGCCACCACAGCAACAACAACAACAACAATAATAATAATAAAGCACATTATAATGAAAACAATTTTATATTTACAATTTCTGCTGCTGCAGTTGTTGTTATTGTTATTTTGTTGTTGCTGTTGTTTTTGTTTTCATAGCAATTGTTGCTGCTGCTGTTGCTGCTGGCCGCTGGGCTTTAGTTCATTGATCGCATAAATGCACTCATGTTAGTTTTCATTACAACGTGACGTACCGCAACAACAATAACAACAACAGCAATAAAAACAACAGCAACTGTTACGATAACCCCTCCGGCGTCAAGTCGTTCTGCCATTCCTCGAGTCTTCACCCCACACCTTCCCATTCCACCCCTTCAGCCAATACACTCACACACCACTTCATCGTTCAACGTTTAAACAATTTTATTGAGATTTATTATCTTGTAGATACGTTTATTTTTTACATTTTTTTTGTATTTTTTTTTTTTTTTTTTTTTGTTGCTGAGTCGTCTTCAATTCGCTCTACATTCCGCGCCGCGTAGCGTGTTCGCGATATTATTTCTTTGTTTTTGTTTTCATATATTTTATTTTATTTTGTTTTAAATTTGTTTTAGTTTTTTTTTTGTTCATTCTTTGTTTTGTTTTGCTCATTTTTTGAAGATTGTATGCTACCGTTTTCTGTTTGTTATTTTGTGTTGTTTTTTTTTTTTTTTGTTGTTCGTGTATCTTTCTAAATTGTTTTATTTACATTTATGGTTTTTTTATTTATGCACATTTATTGCCCGTCATAAAAAGAGGTCGATTCACAATGTGTACGAGTATCTCATTGATTTTCAAATTCGGCCGGGCGCTTTTATTGTTGCAATTGTAATTGTAAAAAAAAAAAACAATTGTTTTGTTTTCTTTTTTTCTCTTCTGTTTTTCTTATGCTACTGTTGTGTTATTTTTAAGAGTGCGCTATGTTTTAACCTTTGTCTTCTCTTGAACTGTTGACTGTAACCGATACTTTGAGAGTTACTGGCTTTAAAGAATTCTAAACCTTTAATAAGTAAATCAATAAAAATTGAATTTGTTTTTTGTTTTTTGTTTTTAAAACAAGATTGTTGGAGAGTAAAGAAATGGTTGTAGTTATGGTTTTTTTTTTCTATTCCCCAGCATATATCACTTATTACATAATATATGTACATGTTCTTATACTTCATATTAATAATTTCTGGCACGTTTTAAATACATTTGCTTAACACAGCCTTTATTGAGCTGGATTGATCGCTAAACATTACTGGCAGACAACAAGAAATATTTTATAAATTTAGTTTCTATGTTTAATTGATGTTATGTAATGCTAATTCGTTGAATACACTGAACCAAATAGTTCACAATAATTATGAATTTTTACATGATCTTCATGAATCGCATTCAAAATCAATGTACGAAATGCACAAAAGAAAAGGAAAAACGAGAATATTTTATAATCCTTGTGTTTAAAATTTATAAAGTATGTGTACAAGATGCATATAAAAAAATTTCGTAAATTCCATGAACATATACATGGGGAGCATGAATCATTCATAATAATTGTGAATTAAATTCATGCATAAACATGAGGAGAACAAGAAAGTTGTCAGTGACAAAAAGTACATGAATCTCATGTGCATATACAAGGGAAACGTGAACCACTTTATGAGTTCAGTGACCAAAATTCATATTATTCATGTACAAAACAAGACCAGCAAGCATAGTTCATAAGATAAGAGTAAAAAATTCTATAAAACTCATGTGATCATCATATGATATCAACTACAGCGGCTATGCGGAGAAGCACGAGTTTGGATGCGGATTTGTAGTTGTGATAAGTGAATATGGCATCATATCCTGCGATATAATCCTGCGAAAGAACGACTTGTCATAATCCACTTCTAGGCTTAATTTGTTAATATTAGCCTGTATGTGCGCACGTTCCGACAGAACACAAAAACGACGTGACCAAAGAAATTTTCTACGTTTGTCTAAAAGACTCATTTGAAAGATTCCACATATCATAAAAATCGTGCTAAGTGACTTCAAAGACAAGGGGACAAGAAAAACCAAGAGTAACATCGGGTAATTGATAAAGATTTTTTTAAATTAATAATTACTGGTTACTTTAATACCTTAGCTTATACCGCATGACACAGGATATTTGTTGATGCATTTTGCAGTGTTTTACAACCTTGGAGCTCTATAGCGCAACCCAATTTTGAAATTTTTCAACACAATGGAAAAAATTCATGTGACTCCCCTTAATGAAATTGGCGGGTAAAGTGATACACCACGTTCGGTTAATGTGATATACCATATATACCAATATTGCATTACCCACATAGTGTTCAACAGCAGTATCTATTGTTTTTTCAACCAAAATTAAGAAAAAAACCATATTATTGAAAAGCAAAATGTTGTTGTTTTGTAATTAATGTTGTTGTTGATACAATTTTATTATTTCAGTTGAATTTACATAAAAGAAATAAAAAATACAAACAAAATCAACTTAATACAAATACGCATGTCAAAACTTAACAAAATATTGACAAAAAGTATAAAATGTATGGAATGAAAAGGAATGGTATGGTATATCACATTACCCAACTTTGACTATATTACAATAGCCAAATTCGGATTTCAAAATAATAAGGTTATTTTTGGTATGATATATCACATTACCCAACTTTGACTATATTACAATAGCCAAATTCGGGTTTCGAAATAATAAGGTTATTTTTGTAAAACTACGCTGTAGAAAATCAAAATCTCACCTCATTTATGGCTAACTTAATTCAAACTCTAAAAAATTTATCTATTTCAGCTTTGAATTCTGCTCTATTTATTGTAATTCACTCGCAAAATGCACTCAAAAAAGTATATCGACTATACCGATAAAACAATTTCACAACAACTAGAGCGAGCACAGCGATTGAGAGCGCGCATTAAGCTGCAGCATGTGTCTTTTTATGTTGCCGTTATGTTCACATGTTTATTCTTGTCGAAAATTGTGTATTTAACAAAAGATACAGGTATATCACATTACCCGACCATATCACAATACTCGAAGTTACTCTATTTGGTGAAAATGTCGGAAAGTTAAGCCTCCATGACAATACTTCCAAAAACGCAATGAGGTTGATTGACTTCATTGTACTAAATATTGCTATAGTTCCGAAGATATGTCAAAGTTTTTGGGTTCAAAATAACAGCAATTTTTTTCAGTCGTAGTCGTACTACTAGTAATTTTTGATGATTTCTGAATAAGTAGGCTTGCAAATAGTGCAACCATGCCCATTTTAAGAATAGTTGTCAACAGTAAAAATATTAACCAAATTTTCAAAATCTTGGAATTATTTGACCACAATCAATTGAAATATAGCAATTTTATAGATTTGTGGGCGGTAGAACAGAAAGTGTGGCAACAAATTTTTTTCTATATCTCAAATGGGTACAACAGCTATCCAAGAGGCACAGCATTATTGAAATAACGCCTCCCCTTCTCAAGCTTTTCGGTAACAAATATGCATGTTTACTCATATATATGGTAGTAAAAAGAAAAGTGCGCGTTTATAGTGCAAACATACCCATTTTAAGCACAAATCCAACAGCCACACAAACTAAATTAGCAAATTTAAGCCGTATTTGACCAAAATCGTCTGAAATGTAGCTATTTTAATAATTTATAGGCTGTTAAAGAGAGGATGTGGCATTATTTTAAGCCAATGTCTCAAATGGGTAATATAGTTATCTAATATTAAAATAAATTTTGAAATAGCACCTGTCGTTCTCAAGCCTTGCGGCGCCAAACATACATGATGACTCTCTTATATAGAAGTATAGAGAAAAGTGGGTGCATCTCTAAAGCAACCAATCTCATTTTAAGCATATTTGCCGACAGTGAAAAAATTGACTGAATTATAGAATTTTTATTGATTTGTGGGCGGTAAAGTATAGGGTGTGGCAATAATTGTTTAGCTTATACTCTTAATGGGCATTAAAGTTGTCCAAGAGAAAAATAATTACTGAAATGGCGGCTGCCATTTCTCGAAAAATAAGAAAGAAACAAAATAAGCCGATATGTATTTTAAGTGTTCTAACGCGATGAAAGAGTGCTACATTTTATAAAAATATTGGCAAGATTTAGTACAAATTAGTACAAAGTAATAAGCAAACATACAATGGAACGGACGCTACAAAAAACAGAAGTTTTTAAAGTCGTATAGAAATATGCAAAATTTAGCTAATTTTGAGAACTTTTTTTTATGTATAATATACATGTTATTGGAGGTCAAGGAATAACTTTTCTTTGTAGACTTATGAAATATAAGAATTATCTCTTACCTTTTTTAAATAGATATAGCACGAATATGGACACGACATTATGAACGCGACAAATTTTTCCGAAAGTAGTAAAATACAGTAAAGATGTTCATTATAAATTTTAATAAAATTAAATTATAAAAAGTTAAATTCAAGTAACATAGCAGTAATACTAATCAAAATAAAAAATAAAGTTAAAAGCTGTTGGAGTGCTTTATTTAAATGTTTTTCTTCACTTTTGGTGGACATTTTTTCGGAGATGCCCATATGTGATATTTCTTTTATAGAAAAGACCACGCCCATTTTTAGTACAGTTTCCGGTTGCTGGCATACGAACTAAATTAACTAAATTTCGCCTTAAACAACCGAACCCGTTTGATATGTAGTAGTTTTATTAATTTTGGGTGGTAAAAAAGGGGGTGTGGCAATAATTTTCTTAGCCTATGTCTCAAATGGGTAATATAGTAGTCTACTAGAACAAGAATTATTGAAATAGTTCTTATCGTTCTCAAGCTTTGCGGCGCCGAAAATACGTGATTTTATTTTTATATAATAGTATAGAAGATAATCGAAATAATTTGGTTGTAAAATTGTACTGTCTGCCACAGAACTTTGGTAACTAGTACAAACTGGGTTTTTTTTTTAAATAAAAAATCGCCCTATCGCCTCTTAAGGCAAAAAAACTAAAACTGTTTTTGGCTTTAATGTGAAGCCATTAGATTGGAAAAAATCTACAATATATTGATAAATTTTTCCACAAATCAAGCAAAACAAAACACAAAAAAGCCCAACACATGCTATTATTAAAAATTCACTATAGCTATTTTTCATTGCTTGTCCTGCCAACCCCAACAACACATAACGCTGCAGCAATTCATAGATTTGGCGCGCGCTGAACTTCAATATGAGGCCAAAAACCATTCAGAACAGATACAGCTAAAGAGATACGGATACTTTCACCGCAGGCAGTCAAAATGAGCAGCGTGAAGATGAGAAAAAAATGCATGAGGTTGGTTTTTTTTTTTGTTTTTTAGGATGTGAAAAAAGCAGCAATAAAATAAATTAAGTAAAATAAAAATAAAATAAAACATAAGAATACGCTGCCACTAGAACAAAAAGCAGAGGAAATAAAAATAAAACAGAAAAAATTAAAAGGAAATTGTGCACAATAACAATGGCTAGCGTAGCATGCAAGCCGGCTGCTGCATTACTATGTATGTGTGTGTATGTGCATCTATGAGCTACCGATCTGTTGTCTGGCGAAGCATAAAGCATCTTCAGGCATTCGTTCAAACATCCTACACCAACTCCCCCCCACTACCACACCTCAGCCAGGCACTCATTCAGAACACAGCAACAACGGGAACTAGAGCAAACACGCGGCAGCACGTTGCTGCTGCCTCTATTGTTGTCGTAGGCACAGCCGCCACTCATACAATCAAATCAACCCACCCAAAGCCACCACCACCACCACCCACTTTCGCTATATTGTGCACACATTAGTACCGATGATGCATTTATCCATCCGTCCATTCATTCATTCATTCATTCATTCATTGCAATAGCATCGAGCGCGTTTTCATGCCTGAGTCGCATGTGAAATTGTGGAAAATGTTTTGGATGGAAACGCAATATTTTACAGATTGATACTATCGCTGGTTTGAGAGCATCTTCTCTTAACCAAACTACAAGCTAGAAGAAGTCGCATCCGCTGCATTCAACATGCCGCCGCCACCCACACCTTCCGTTGTTGCATGCGATGCGATGCCATATGTTGAGGCAGATCGCGACTGTTTTGTTATTAAATGGAAATGATGTGATGGAAAGCAGCAGCGTTTATTGTGGTGCAAGCGGTAGGTAGGTAAGCAGTCAAGATGGTTTGGCTGATGGTAATGGTGGTGTTGACGATAATAGCTGTGCAGTCTGCGCATAGATGCTGTGGTTAGGCTTGTTGATGACGCTTTAAGACAGCGCAGCGCAGCCTGCAGCTATTGACGGCAATTTTTGATTAAAAAATATTTTCACATTCAATGTGTATAAAATTTAAGGAAATCATGCATGATATATAGAGAGGAACGTATGTTCGTTTGCCGCTTGGTTGAATGTTTAGTTGTTAAGTGGGTGGATGGCAAATGATGACTGAGCCTGCAATGAATGGACGTAGCAAAGACGAGGAGGATGATGAGGAGGAGAAGGAGGTTGGTTGCATAAGATTGAAACTTTGAACTCAGGCGTTTGTCTTGCCGAAGCAATACAGCAGCTAAGACGGGCAAGTTGCTGTGGAATATATCAAAAGAAATGCTATTTTCTATACCAGATTCTCAAGGTCTTTGACTAAGCTTTTTTGAAAACTTATGGTATGCAAAAATTCTTCAAAGATTATATTGATTGAAATATAAAGCGAATGAAAAATATGATCATAGAGATGCGTCTTCTTCAGGAACTAGATATGAGAACATCTTTTATATTGCCGGACCACTGAGATGTTTTTCGGGCAGAGATAAAATTTATTTTAAAGCTACAGGAAGGCTGTGGTGTAATGAGGTCTCAATTTGGGGTATCTAGTTTTGTATGAACAAGTCAGCATCAACAAAATCTTCTTTAATAATGAGCCTTACATCATCAGAAGCTCTCACAAGTTTCTCATCTCCAAGCAAATTGCCTGAATAGATCAACATCTATCTAGTCATCCTAGACCCGGCAACCCAAAAGTCAACAAAAGTCATTGAATTGATGTCGCGGTCAATAATTAACACTCTGAACACCACCAGTCATGGATAGATGAAGGCGAATCATTAAACAGATAACCGCATCTGTAGTAAAAAAAAATAAAATAAAAATTTAAAAAAAAAAAAATTGACCAAAGGAGACAGCAACAAAAAGATGGAAGCTAAAAATTAGAGCAGGAAAAAAAAAAACAAAAGAAAGAAAAGCAAAAATAAAACTATTGAAATCTAAAGAATGAGCGAAAAGAATATGATTCTTAAGTTCTTTTCAAAGCAGCTTCTTTTATTATTTTTAATTACTTGCTTCTCTTATTTTTTTTTTTCTTTTTTCTTAACTATTTTTATTTTATTTGTTTGCAGAAATTAAGGAAGCAGATGTTGTTGTTATAGCTTTTGTACTTACTACTATTGTTGTTGTTGTTGTTGTTGTTGTTGTTGGTGCTCTTGTTCTTATTCTTGGTTAGATGCTGCTTCATAAAAGATAATTATAATTGTCAAGAAAATGCGTTGAAAGAGCAGAACAAGCTGCAGAAGAGGCAGAAGTTGAAAAAAAAAAATTGAAAATAATAAGAAAAAAATAAGAGAAACAAACAGCAACAGCAGCACTATCATCATAACTCAGTCAGCAATCCAGTCAGCCACAATTTAAAAAAGGCGTTAAAAATGAATTCCTAAAACATTTAATGGGGAGATCAAAAATATTTATGAAAGAACAAAACAAGAAGAAGAAAACAAAAAAACGAGAGAATTTCAAACAGAGGAAATCATAATTCTTGCAGTTCATCAACGTGGCAACATCACAAAAACAACAATAACAACAACAAAAGCAAGAAAGGAATGTGTTTTCTTATTAAAAAAATAAAGAAAATTTACAAAAAAAAAAAACAAAAAACAATATTTTAAATTGGAGTAGAAATTTTTGCAGCATGATGATGCTGATGCTTTGAGTAGAAAAATAGAGTAGACAGACATAAAACAGTACTTAAAGGCAACAAAAAGACTGTTGTAAAAATTCAAGAAAAAAAATAATACAAAAATTAATAATAAAAAAATGATGATCAAATTATGTGGTTGTCTAGGAAAAATTTATGAGAACCATATTTTCATATGAACAAAAACAAAAAAAAATTATAAAAAAATAGCTTAATAAAGTTACATATATAGTAGCATAACAACATGACATGATAATAAAATTTTTTAAACTAAAAATGTTTTAGCAGGCACTTAACTGCATGCATACAAGACAAGTTGGAAAATAAAGTACTCTCCGAGCTAATAGCTTCTTGTTGTAATCTTTACAATGGAAAACTGGAAGATGAACAACGAAGAAATTTAAGGAATAATATTTAATATGCAAGTGATGACATTTTTATTATAGCTCAAACATTACATACGAAATAAATTAACAAATCTTTTCCATAAACATTCTTATAAAATTTGCACTGTTCTAGATGGACATGTGTACGAGAGCGTGTCAATTAGTTCGTGACTTTTTGAATTTTCCGCTTTTTAACTGGAAAGGCAACACTGCTCCGGTCAAAAAGCATCTGTCAGTTGACTTCTGTTAAATTTTGAACAAGCTACGTCATTAAGTTTGGTTTTTGTCAGCCAATGATGATAGAAGACGACCACGTGAATTGTGTAGAAACCGAAAAAAAACTGAATTTCATGTGCTCATCCAGCAATATTTTTTGGGGAAAAAAGCCATCAATCAAACTGAGCTAAGCTTGTTAAATACTATGAGGACTCTACATCATCAATTTCAATAGTAAAAACGTTGTTAACTGCATTTCGTTGCTGAAATCACTAGAGATGCCGAACGTTCTAGTTCTGCCCCTATTCAAGTCGCTACACCCTGCAAGCATTATGAGTCTTCTTAAGACTAACTGTACTATTCTATTTAACTATTCTGAGCGCGCAGAATGAGCTAACAAACAACTCCGATATGGGCGTGTTGTCCTTCTGGAAGGGCACACAGATCACATTCCAAAATATGATTCTTGTAAGAGTCCTAGATATCTGTGTTTAAAGAGTCAGAATTATGAATGTTCTCGTAGTTTTAAAATTGTCATATTTCAGAGACTTTTAGGTCTCTTAAGACACAAAAAGAATCATAGAAATCCTTAACGTTACCTCTACGCATGGCATTTAAATAAGAAATGCTTTACAAAAATTGTATAAAAACATTTGTTTATCCAAAAAGTTACCCTAAAATATATTGATGTGCACACCTAAATTCGTCAAAATTATTCATGACTCTTTTTCTGAGACATAATTGTGAGCGCACAAAAAACTAACATAAATATGAGTCTTTTCTGAGTCATGATCATGAGCGCTCATAAAATATTCATAAATAATAGCTTTTTACGAATCATGATAATAAGTGCTCAAAAAAAGTTCAAAATGTGAGTCTTTTCTGAGTCACTATTCTGTGCGCTCATAAAGCGTTCATAAAAAAAAACTATTTTGTACATATAATTATGAGTCATAATAAATCGTCGAAAAATAACCACTTTTGAGAGTCATATATATGAGCATTCATATAATTATTTATTGGAATATAGATACTTAAATAAATGTATGTATCATATATCTCATATAGATATATGGAATAAGAAGTATGTAATGACATGACATAATAAAAATGAAAAGAAATTGAATAATTTAAAAAGAAATAACATGAGATGACTTGACTTCACATCACTTCAAACGACACGAAATTACATGTCAATTTATTAAATGACATTAAACAGAACTGAAATGACATTGAAATGACATTAAAGAGATGACATAACATGATCTAATATCAAATTACATGATTTGATATAAAATTACATGTAAAGTGTTGTGATGTAATGACATGACTCGACTGGAAAATGACATCAAATGATACGAAATGGCGTGAAATGACGTAAAATGACATTACATAACGTTATGACACCACATCACACAAACGAAATGTCATGACTTGACCTGAATTGGCTTGACATAACACGACATGACATGAAATGACATGACATGATATGACATGTCATGACATTACGTGTCATGATATGACGTGGCATCACATGACATGAAATAATATAGTATTACATGTAAAGTTATGTGATGTGAAGACATGAATTGTCTTGAAAGTGAAGAAAATACATAAAATCATATTAAATAACTTGAAATGACTTGAAATGAAATGACATTACAGCAGGTGTTATGACATCACATCACATAAAATGTTATATAATAAAACTTGGCATGACATGACATAAAATGACATGATATGTTATAACATAATATCACATAAAACGACATGATATGACTTGACTAAAATGACACGGACTTAATTAAATAACATAACATGACTTGACATGACATGGGATGACATGACACAACATAACATGACATGATAAGAGATGAAATGAAGTGATATAACATTACACATAACATAATACGCAACGTGATGTGATGTGAAAACGTGAATTTGATACGACTTGACTAAAATGACACGGACTTAACTTAAATAACATAACAGGACTTGACATGACATGGGATGACATGACATAAAATAACATGTCATGATATAAGATGAAATGAAGTGATATAACATTACACATAACATAAGACGCAACGTGATGTGTTGTGAAAACGTGAATTTTCTTGAAAATTACATAAAATGACATTAAATGATGTGAAATTACATATATTATGGCATCACATCACAAAAAGTTATATAATATAACTTGGCATGACATGACATAAAATGACATGATATGTTATAACATTATATCACATAAAACGACATGATATGACTTGACTAAAATGACACGAACTTAACTTAAATAACATAACATGACTTGACATAACATGGGATGACATGACATAACATTACATGACATGATAAGACACATTATGTGATATGACATGATATAACATTACATGAATATTAAAAACTTTAAGTGGTGTGATTTGTAGACATGAATTGACTTGAAAATGAAATCATATGACACAACATAATATGACATGACATGACAGGACTTGACAATTCATTTATGACATGGCATGACATGACACGACATTACATCACATTACATCGCATTGCATCACATTACATCACATTACATGACATCATGTCACATCACATTACAGGACATGACAGACATTAAGGCATCACATCACAAAATAATAAAATTTTATGACTTTACATGACATCACATAATATCACATGATACTTAATAACATCACATCACATAAAAAGACATGATGTGAATTGACTTAAATGACTCCAACGTATCTTAAACTTCATAACATGGCATGAGATGACATGATATCACATTATATGATTTGACATATCACATTTTATGAATTAAATAATATGAAATATAATGTGATGTGATTTGTAGACATAAGTTGACTAAAAATGAAATCACATGACATGACATTACATGACATGACATGACACGACTTGACAAGGCATTTATGACATGATATGACACGACTTGACATGACATGACATGACATGACATGACATTACATGCATGGCATTACATGACATTACATGACATTACATGTTATTACATGACATTACATTACATTACATGACATTACATGACATTACATGACATTACATGACATTACATGACATAACATGACATTACAAATTACATTACAAATTACATTACATGACATTACATGACATTAAATGACATTACATGCCATTACATTACATTACATGACATTACATGGCATTAAATGACATTACATGACATTACATGACATTATATGACATTAGATGATATTTCATGACATTACATGACATTACATCACATTGCATCACATTACATCACATCACATCACATCACATCACATCACATCACATCACAACACATCACATCACATCACATCACATCACATCACATCACATCACATCACATCACATCACATCACATCACATCACATCACATCACATCACATCACATCACATCACATCACATCACATCACATCACATCACATCACATCACATCACATCACATCACATCACATCACATCACATCACATCACATCACATCACATCACATCACATCACATCACATCACATCACATCACATCACATCACATCACATCACATCACATCACATCACATCACATCACATCACATCACATCACATCACATCACATCACATCACATCACATCACATCACATCACATCACATCACATCACATCACATCACATCACATCACATCACATCACATCACATCACATCACATCACATCACATCAAATCACATCACATCACATCACATCACATCACATCACATCACATCACATCACATCACATCACATCACATTACATCACATCACATCACATCACATCACATCACATCACATCACATCACATCACATCACATCACAACACATCACATCAATACCATAGTATCAATGATCAAATGAAATGAGCCTAGACTCTATATAAAAGCGTGAGCCTAGAGTCATACCGAACTGCAAAAAACCCTTTCTGACGGCGAAAATGCGATGTAAAAAGCTGCAATGGTGCAAATAACGTGAAAATGAGGCTGTTCATGATTGGGAATAAGTCATGTTTTCCAATGAATCCAAAATAAATTTGATGGTATCTGCTCCCAGTTGGCGCCAGAGTGAAGCGCAGAAAATATGAACGCCACAGCCGATGACGCATTCTCCGTATATTATGGTATGGGGAGCGATGATAAAAATAATAAGGAGTTGGCTCAATTTTTGTGCTTGAGGCATCAGTGAATGCAGCAGAGTATAAAGAAATAATCAACGAAGGTGTTGTATACACAATTGATGGCCTTTCACAACCTACGCAAAATGTGATTTCTCAGGACGAATCATCATCGCCTTGTCATCGTGCAGCTTTTGTAAGTCTTGCTTAATTTTTTTTTTGCTCTAATTTTATGATTATCTAACAACTTCAATTCTGTTTTGCTTACGGATGAAATAATATAAAAATGCATTGGGAATAATTTCACTGAAATGTCCTAAAACGGTACTGACCTTAACACAATTAAGGCCTTAACTCCTCAGGAGAAGGAGCCAAAAGCTATTCTAGTACTAGAATTTAATAAAATCATCGAAGAAGTCTTGTTTAGTAATGCCTGATAAAAATAAAGTCAAGCCAGTTAGACTGAAGGACGTCATAAAGGAAAAAGGCGACCATATAAACAAAAAAACCGCACAATTCTACCTGTTTTGCAAATAATATTGTTATATATACTTTTAAACCAAAATTCGTGTTGCTGGATTCTAGTTATCTTGGGCTTGAAATGTAAAGGGTGTTTTTTTAGAGGTATAGAACTTCAAATGGAATAAAACATGGATGAATTTTTAAATTGATCTAAAATTTATTTTATTAAAAAGACAATATTTTTACAATTAAATTATGATTTGTGGCATATGACCGTCACGGCTGGCTCGGACGTAATCGAATCTGGAGGTTCAATTTTCAATCACTTTTTCCAACATTTCTGGCCACATATCGACAATAACGGGGCGAATGTTGTCCTCCAAGTGAGCGATCGTTTCAGGCTTATCGGCAAAGACTTGTGACTTCACATATTCAAAACAAAAAAATAGTCTAGCGGCGTAAAATCGCACGATCTTGGAGGCCAATTCACGGGTCCGGAACGTGATATTTTGTTCGGGAAATAATAATATGATAGGTTTGATTAAAAAAATCAAATAAGAAGTATACAATGTTTCTTTCATTAATGCCCTGGTATCAATGTCAATGGTCAATTGACAGGATACCAGGGCATTTCAAAAAGGGAAGAGATAATTCTAATATTTCATAAGTCTACGAAGTATAGTTATCCTTTAACCTCCATTAACTGTATATTATACATAAAAAAAGTTCTCAAAATTAGCTAAATTTTACATATTTCTATACGAGCTTAAAAAACTTATATTTTTTGTTGCGTCCGTTCCATTGAATGATTGCTTATTACTTTGTACTAATTTGTACTAAATATCGCCAAAATTTTTATAAAATTTGGCACTATTTCATCGCGTTAGAAAACTTAAAATACATATCGGCTCATTTTGTTTCTATCTTGTTTATCGAGTAATTAAAACCGTGCGAATGTCACGTCGTACCACTGGAAAATGCCCATTTGGAATGATTGTTCGGTTACTACAACTTAATATTTAAAAATTATTTCCTTCAAATGTTGCACCTGGCAAGCTCTTAAATGGTTCATTCTTTGGGTTCAATTTTCGACAGCTCTTTCAAGCAAATCGGCCGGAATTCCTTGAATAACACGAGCTATTATGCTTACCAAAGCGTCATTAGTTACTACTGCATCAATTTTATCTAAATTACTGGCTCAATGCAGTCTGGTTGAATGACGAATGTCCCCACTAGTGTAAAATTGGTGCGAAATTTGATGACGCTGTTACGAATAGTGTGCTCAGTTGAACGCTCATAACGACCAAGATGATGTTGAAGAACTCTACAACCTTAGCATTCTCTTACTTATGACTGATTTTGGTAGTAAGTTTCTACAATTAATAAACGTTGTTCAGAAGTAAGTGTCGTTCATGATTATGTCGTATTTAATGCTGAACACAAACGTTATATGGACAAGCCGTTTGTCACAAAATAGCTATCAAAACAACCAAGTTGAAAAAGCGGCCACGTGTTGGATCACTCTTTAAATTAGTTATAGTTCTAATAACGAAATGAAAACTAATGTAATTTTCACACAAAAGGAGCTATTATTAGATGTAAGGGCTCTCTGCAGAAAACCAGAATTGCTTATCACATCGTGTTATAAAGCGGAAAAGCCAAAAAGCATTGCTCTTCACATCGTGTCATTAAGTTAAACTTCAGGTCTGTGAAATAATAATGTACCCAGTTTGCAATAAGGTTGAGATGAAAACGTTTATTTTGAACCTATTTCGAATTGCTACATTTGTTCAGGTTTCACTTAAATTTTTCAAAATTAAAAATAAAAGTTTCTCCCCCAAACATGTCTTGTCAGACATACATTTTTTTAAAAAACAAGCATTTATTGCAAAATTCCATAACAATGACATACCAACGTTATAAAATTATATTTCCACTATTAGTTATACATGAAAAGACTATAACACATAACATTCTCGCTTATTTTTTCTTTATTTGCAAGTTCTTTTTTATAACTTTTTGATCGTAAAGCGATTTTTAATGTTGATTTGAAAATCAATTTTATATTCACATCTTCACATCTTTTTTTATTTTTAAATTTAACTACTTTTATTTGTTAAGATATAAAAATTATTAATGGTTACGTAATTAAACGCTTTTGATAGAATTATCAAACTACTGCCCCCAACCTTCAAGCAAAACTTTTTAAGTAGCTCTTAAAATTTAACTGCATGTCAGTGATAAAAACTTTCTTTAATATCAATATAGTTTTAATGATTCCATATATTTCATTTATAATATGCTAATTTCACACATAAACTGCTATTACTTACATGCAGTGAGTGAGGAAATTTACGGTTTGTGACTAACGTCATGTTGACACCAAAGTTATGGAGTCAAGAGAATGTCAAAGTTTACACAAAATTTACCTGTAACGAAATTAAAGAAAATGACAAAATTAATTATTTGTTTGTTAAAAAAAGCAGTGAAATAATCAAAGTCAATTTAGTATGCAATAAAAATATAATGATGGCAAAAAGATATATTTAAGAGAATCAACTTTTTAGTTTATGCAAAAATTCATTATAAAGCATGTTAGAACCATACTCTTAGTGAATATGTAGAAGAAGTTAAAAGCAAGTAAAATAAATATAAAACTTTATTTGAGCCAAAAGAGGGTGCCAACGGTCACATGAGTACTTTGCATAAAAAATGCAAAAATTTTATTATTTAGCTACGAAATATTTATGAACACATACATACAAAAAAATATCAATAATCTAGAGATGCAAACATTGGTTTATGATTGCATTGGTGCCTTGGAGTCAAGTACACTTGAAATAATAATTTGGCTATAAAAGAGTGAGTTGAAATGGAGTCAGTTGGAACAGACTGAGTTGGAAGAGAGTTATATGACTGGAAAGCATGTTCGTATATGGCAACGTAGAAAGCATATTCTACAATAATTCGTTTTGAATAGAAACCTTAAAAACCTTTTTGAATATTTTAGTAACATTTTTTAAAAATCATTTCAGAAGATGATTTGATCCGCTTCAATAAATGAACTAAGAAATTTAAAAATGGAAAAATTAAATGGAATGGAAATGGAAATTAAAAATTTAATGGCGATACAATACTAACCAGATACAATGAAACTTTCCTACCCCGAAACATCAAGGAACCGAAATTTCTTTTCGAGTTACGGAAAATTCGAGTTCAAGAAAAAGAATTTGATTAGAAACTAAGAAAAATGAATCAAGAAATCATGAATAGTACTTCAAGTTATGGAGAATTTCGAGTTAGGATAGTTTGACTGTATAAAATAAATATATTTTATTCTAAAGTAAAACTGACACACTTCTTAGACCATATTTTATGAAAATATTTGTTTATAGCTCAACATGGCATGTTTTTGTGCTTAAAATTTCAAGTCTGGGTTAAATTTCAAAATTTGAAATGCATTTTCTTAAGGAGGGACATTACATTCGCGGCAGATAAAACAGACCATTTTTTAAAAATTCATACATCAGTCAAAAACAAACATTTTTCCAAGATTTGTTTTATTATTGTAGAAAATTGAACAAATTATAAGAAAATTATTTCAAAAAAATATATTTTTTACTCCAACATGGTTTTATAGAGCTCCAAACTTGTGGCGAGTCGCAAAAATTGTCCGATCTGAAAAAAAATGATTTTTTTAAATCTTAACAAAATTGGTTATCGTATGACAGGAGCTTTTTTTACATTTTTTTTTTCAATTTTTGGTGATGTTCAAATTTGAAAGTGTTTTTTTTTTCGAAAAAATATTGACTATAAAAATTCATAAAAAATAAAAAATCGAAAAAAAGTGAAAAAAAGCTCGTGTCATACGATAGCAAATCAAGTTTAAAAAAATACAAAAAAAAAAAATTCGTCAAAAAATGAACCCGCTAGTGCCGCAACCAGTTGTCGCGTGCTAAAATCTGCTTCCCAGATTTGGCTATGTGCACTTTGGAGAACCTCTGCAGTACTGGGTATATATTTTTTTTTAACAAACACTATCCACTAGTGTTATCACATTTTACTTTGCGCCGCTTGGATTGCGCTAAGCGTTGGTTGGCACTGCGGCGCAGAATGCTCCCTTTAAGCCAGAAACTTGTTGTTTCAATCATACCTTGCCTAATAGTAGTGAAGGTACCAATCGGTGCCGTTGTGTTCCTTGCGGTTGCTTGCGATATCCAATGTCTTGACACTAAAAAGCGTAATCCCACGAGTGACTGAACGCACTGAAAACCGCGACTTTCGGAACGCACTCAACATGAACGAAACTTGCGATTCAAACGTCAAATCCCAAGACTCATTCACTATAGGGGTCGGCCATTGTGGAATGTAAGTGTGGAGTGGTGCCACACTAACACTAACGTAGATGCCGCCAAAATATGTTTTATTTGGTGGGTAGGGAGGTTTTTATTTAAATTTACTCAAATATACGCCTAGAAAATCCTTTAAGGAATTTTAAAAATAGGTGTGAGTAAAGCCTCCCAAGTTGAATACCGGTTTCTGCGAAAATCGCATCTGCGTTGGAAGAAAGATGGCTGAGTTTAGGATTCCATGGTGTGGAACCTAAATAGCAAGTCTACAATGCTGCCGGCAAGTTCAGTTCGGTCTGAACAGCGAGTGTAAAAAGTGGTGAAAGTGTATGAGTCGTGGGATTCTGACCCGACTCCGAAAAAAATATATATAAAAAAAAGAAAAAAAAAACAAAATCACAAAATACAAGTGTGAAGGCGATTTTTCCAGCAAACAGACGGAAGCCGTGGGAATGCGGCTAAAAACATCAAGCTGGTCAAAGGAGTGACCCAGGAGCCCGGACCCCTTTTGGAATTTTCAACTTGGAGGCTTTTCTTTGTGGAATCTTGCTATCAGGGAGTATTCTGTGTTCAGTGTTTTAACCTGTTGTTTGTGTCCTTGCTGGTAATTTTCTTTGTGCAGATTTTTATAGTATACCCAGTTGGTGTAGTGGAGATCTAGGTTGCACCCCCCCCTTTTGGTTTCTTCCATTGTATTTTACTTGTCTCGGGGTCGCCATTTTGGTCCCCTCGTTAGGCCCCGCACTCGAGCCTAGTTCTTTCCAGAACAGGTAAATTTAGTGACTTCAGTCGGTGAAGTCGTGTGAGGGTTCAAGTCACCTCCTTGGACCCGCAACTAGAGTGCGCCCCATACCTTGGGTTTCTTTTGTACATTGTAGTTCCGTGCAAGTTTTGTTTTGGTGCTTAAGCTGTCGCATATTTCTTTCTCCGAATTGTTTTTGCTGTCCATTGTAGTAGGATTGAATTCATTAACTTTTGCCTTGATAAATATTCAATAAATAAATATAAATATAAATAATACTATACATATAATATATAAATATAAATATAGATGAATATTCAAAATTCAATAATATTCAATATTCGTATTTTTCTCCCCTGCATCTCGGGTTTTATTTTTCTATTCAAATTGATGCCTGCGAACCCGCCCCTCTCCGACTGAGCAGGTGGCAACATTGTCGTGGCACTTTTACGTTTGGTTGTTAGATTGTCTATTGTGAACTAACACTTAAGTAGTGATCGCGTTTCGTAACAGATATATGTTAGTTAAACTAAAATTCGCGTTAAAAGTGAGCGACACAGTGCCGGAAAAACATGGTTTCTAGATAAACGCGTTCAAAGTTTGTGAACAAAGAAAAAAAAGGCGAACATTAAAAATGCGCTCTCACTAATCCGGCTGTAACTTTTGAACCCATAGGAATTTTTCCATGAAATTTCATTTCGATTTCAAAAAACGGCCAATGTCATGTCCCCCTTAAAACAGAATTTTACCCCCTTGTTAAGTATTTTTGTAACTTATTTTTTTTTTTTTGTTACTTTTAGTTTGTTTTTTCCTTTTTTAATTTAATTCTTTGTTTTTTTTTGTCTGCTACCAACTCCAATAGTTAACAGTTCATTGTTGCATCACTCTGTACAGTTTTTTTGCTATATATATGCACAGCTGTAAATATTTTAGTTCGTCTCGCTGTCTAACCATCTATCCATCTAACTATCTATTCAGCTGTCTGATGTTCTATTTGCTTGTCTGTTTGTTGTTATTTCGTCAGTCTATCTGTCTGTCTGTCTATATGTCTCTCTGTCTGTCAGTCTGTCTATTTGTCTAGAAAGCACTGTTAACAGCAGCCACAACAACAGTACAACTAAATGCATTCACCAACATCATCAGAAATTTATATACCATGAACATTCATACCTATCTACTTTATATAGTGTTTGATTGTTTTTATGTTTTTTTTTCTTCTTAACTTGGCAGCACTGTTTATTGCATTCTTAGTTTCTTTGGTTTTTTATTTTTTTTTTTTTGTTCAAACATTTTATTTGTTTTTTGCACTCATTTTGCTAAAGTTCAAAATCACATTCGTTCGTTTCGAACGCTTCACTCTACTCTACTCTACTCTACTTCACTCTTCTTGCTTTACAACTATGCTAGCCCCCTGCATTTCCATCTATATTTTTCGTTGCTCTACGCCACTGTATAGTGCCATCACGTGGTTTGTTTGTAGCTCTGTTCACTTTTTATTGTAATTGCTCTCCACAGTTCGATTCGTTTCAAATTAAGTTATTTTGTAGACGAATAAGTTTGTATTTTTTTTCCTCCTGTACTACAATATCTATTTGTTAGCTACTGTTGTTGGTTGGTTGTTGTTGTTATTGTTGTTGCTGTTGCAGCTGTCATGTTGGCAATGAATATACTACGGTTCTATTTGTTTTTATTGTTGTGGCTTTGTTGGCAATTCTTGCAGTTGGTTGTTGCCGCTGTCATCAGCTTGGTGTGAACGTACCTTAAAGTCTTCAGCTTATTTATTTATTTATTTAAAGTTCATTTCATGTTTACACGTCAAATTCTTTGTGAATCTAATGTTGTTTATTACTTTTATTGTACATAAAGGAACGAAGCTAAGATTTAGTAAAATTCCATCAAGAAAATTTTTGTGAGAAAGTTTTTGGTTCTTAGAAATCATGTAAAATAAATCATCAACTCAACTTAAAAGATCATGTTAGTTTTATATTTTCGGGGTCAGAATTGAGCCATCACCTCTGTATTACGACTGAAAAACAATTATCAAAAATTATTTCAGGTTATTTTTAATATTCATAGATAATGTCAAAATTCTGAGCTCCAACTGGGGTTCAATGAACAAAAATACAGCTGCTCATCGTCATCATCGAACAAATTGCATTTAAGTTTTTGAATAAGAATTTATGTGCTGATTTTCAGACTGAATGGTTAAGAATGAACCATATATTTGCGAAAACTATAGTAGTTCGACTCTTACTGTGACTGCATGAAAATTACCAAACGACGTTTACTGATTTGTTTGACCCAAATTTGATGCAATTAATGTGAACGATATTTATTCTCAGCGTGAAGGTGCAACATGCTACACAGCTGAAGAATCGTATAATCTTCAAAATGGAGAAATCATTGACGACGGAAATAGTACGATGACCCATTTTTTTCTGGGTATTCGTCAAACTCCAACGGTAATTAGGTTGGAGATAAGGGCTACTCGAATGCTCATTATGCTATCACTGACACTTTTTCCCTCATATGAAGGCGAAAGCGTCGAAATCTGAAGTGCGAAACTTTAATTCGCTAAAACACCTCCCCATCTCGTTCTGTAATCCACTCGAAAGAACCGCAAAGTATTTCATCAGTAGGCGGACAGAACCTTTTCGTTCTCGTATCAGTATTTTCTCGTGTCAGTATTTTCGTATTCTCGTTTCCGTGACGGAAAAAGTGTGAATATTCCCGAAGCCCGCCTAGACCATCTAACATGATGCGTCTTGTTTCAACTTTGAGATGCCTTAATTTATATTGGACGATAGCTATTTCTTCACTGACTCTGTTCAATGAATCTTGTTATTATATTATATTATTACTTCAATACATGTTTCTAGATCTTGGGTGGCACCTACATGTCGATGGTTGAGTTCTCGTTCTACTTCAAATCTTGGACAATGACCCAGCAAAATTTTTAATACAAACTTGACATGCATTTTTAGACACACAGTGCTTCCAGAAGACATTCTAAAAATTCAATTGTAGTTGTCCTCAGCCTTATCGAAAAATGGTTTCAGGAGGCACTCTCATAAACTTCTAAAAGGCTATTTAAATAGCTTCCAAGAATGCTTCAATGACATGGCTTGTGCAAGGCAATGGTTAAATATATTCTTAGATTAGGTAATATTTTAACCTCATCTAAGTTCCTTCACTCTATCGCAATTTCATGCGTAAGAACGCGTGCATAGTAAAAGCCGATTCAGGCAGGCAGTCAGGCAGAGTGTGTGAAAAAGCAAGGTAGATTGCTATTTGTATCTCGTTTGTTCACACAGATTTCAGCCTGCCTGTCTGCCTATCTGTCTGAATCAGCGTTTACTATGCACGCAGCCTAAGGGTTTTAATTTGCGCTTCCGTGTAAATTGCTTTTTCTACCACGTTTAATAGACTAGTCCAGGTTTTTGTGTCGCCCTTCTGATATCTACTTTTTGCGAGACACATTTTCGCCGACTTCTTTTAAGTTTGGTTCTGCCTTAACTTTGCGGAGAATATCTGCGCAGGAAAGCTTTTCTCTCTTAGATATAACGATTGACTCGGGCCAAGACTTCGAAGCTCTATTTTTATCATTGTCCTTCCTTAGGTTCCTTAGATGTCTTTGACTTCCCAGGCCTAACCGTTTTCCATTTCTCCGAGGAAATTTTTGCTTCATCATTATTTTCCCTTTTCAAAGCATAGTTTTCACCCATGCCAGTGTGCATGGGTGCTCAATTTGCCTTTTTTCTTACACGAAACTTGGTACACATGTTCACATGAACCCAAGGATCTGCACTATTTGGAATTCGCCCACTGTCACTGTCACTGTCA